>CM057929.1:2627818-2882356 GCA_030141595.1 Chydorus sphaericus
AAAAAAGAAAAACGGTTACACGAACCGCCACCGATGTTCTCTTATTTGTTTTTTAAAAAGAAAGAAAGAAAAAAAAGTATGCCGACGTCCTGACGGCAGCCTTACGCCTTTATGAGAAGAAAGAGAAAAAAGAAATACGTATTGAGAAAAGACAACTAGATGGCGCGCAGAACAGCGACGAGCGGCCTAAGCCCCAGGCGATATAGCGCCTAGGCGATGTAGGCGACGTAGGCGATACAGGCGACGTAGGCGATGCAGGCAACGTAGGCGATGCAGGCGATGTAGGCGATCGACCAACAGAAGAGGGGAAAAAAAGTGAAATAAAGGTTTGAGACTCGCTCCAGAGGGGGGAAAAGACGGTATAGAACCTCCGGTATCGAAAAATCGATCCCATCCGGGATAATACATGTACAGAGATTTTTATTTTCAAGGACAGCAATATGTAATCACCCAGTAGCAGTCGTCCGTCAAAATTATTGCCCCAGTTAACCGGCAACCGCCGAGCGCTCTTTTTAACCATTTTGAACCGTTGTGCGCGAATCGAATTCACTTGCCGAAATAAAATCGCAGAGACTTGGGATTATTTCATTATAAATATTACACTTTCGGTTATCACTATGAGGAATTCTTAAAAAATTTTATTGCTTAGTGAAGCGTGAGTGAAGTCGGCATACACAGTATTTTTTTAGAAGATAGTAAAACAAGGTGCCAAATGACTGTTTTCAACATAATTTATTCTCTAGAATGCTACATTGTTATATATCCACACAACTATGAGAATTTTTTGTTTAAGAATTTCTCAAGTTTCCTTGTTTAAATGGTACACGAAATATTGTTATATGAGTGACGAGTCGAAACCTTCAAGGGCGTAGTGCCGCTATTTCTCTCCGCGTTAGAAAATAAGTAGAGCACCGGTACCGTACATCTATTAAGATTTTCTAAAAAAAAAAAAAAAAAAAATATGGCAATTTTTCTGTAACTATGATAATCTTCATTAATTGCCCTACACTAACTTTAAAGAGATCGTCGAATGGCGCAAGTCTCTAATTAGTAATAAAGCTCCATCGCAGTCCCTAATCTGGCGTAATCACCGGAATATCAGCATAATAAATCCTAAATAAACAAATTGACGGCCAGACGTATAGTAAAAAAATTACCTGTATATAATTGTAGGCAATAAACAGAGTAAAACAACAAGGAAGGATGACCGCTCATTTCTGTCTCATATGTTCAGGTACCGGAAAGATACGCATAGATATTTAGTTGTATATATGTCGAGTCATCATTACCGAGTGAAAAACTCTATTTCGTCATTTAAAAATTACATAATAAGTTGAGGTATTCAACGGAACTTAAGCTGAAACAGCGTAAACAACGCTAAAAAAGAAGCAGATGGAATCAACAACATATTACAAGCAAAACACATTCCAGTAAATAAATAAAATATCCAAAACCTCGCTTTTTGATAGAGACTTCGTGTTGTGTTATCCACTTATATGTGACGACCTCGGGGAAAAGTCCTCTGATTTCCGTTAAATAACAAACAACAAGAGGATTCGTATAATATTGCGTCATAGTTGTGCTGTTAACAATGACGAAAGACGGAACTAGAACTGTCTTGATCGTCTCTCTAAATATAATAGCGGTGGATTTGGACTTGCGCATTCATTCAGAATTACCGGTTACTAATTAATAACTATTGATTCCATTCGTGACTTTGAAAAAATTCGAAAAATGAATTTCCGCCAAGCTGCCATCTTAAAATGCGTCTTTGGATTTATCATTCTTGTGGGTGCAGGTGGAAACGTATTTCCTTTACAAATACATACGGTATAGAAAGATAAGAATGTTACTCTATTTTAATAGATTTTTTTATCGTGACGATTACGTATGGAAGTCAAGAGAAAATGGTTATTACTTTTTCCCCTGTAGTGGGAAGGCTGGTAATTATTTTCAGCCATGGCATCCGGAATTCTTGTCGGAGGATTTATGATAGCCGCTGGTTTAATCCTGCTAATCGACCTCAAGCATGATCAAAGAGCAACAGACATTACGTATGAATGCTATTTAAATGTATGCTTATCATTTGACCAACAATATTGGTTTGTGCTATAATAGGAAAGATCTGGTGATCGTGGTGAGAACTCAAATTCTATCCTGTCTTTCTATTGTCTTCGGCTTACTTTCAATCGTAAACCATCTCTACATATGGATTGTAGTGGCTATTAACGATGCTGTTAACTATTCAAAAAAAGACGAAGGTATCAATACCGTAGCGTATTTAATATAGAACATCAATTTCATAAACAGTAGGTACTTAATATCTTAACTCTGGAAATATTTATTTATTTATTGTCAGCATCTATGGAACATTGGGAAAAGACGATTCCATATATTCTTTTACCAATTCAAATTCTTCTTTTCCTGCTCAGCGCGTTTGCCATCTCCCTAAATTCTATCCTGGTCGCTAAGCTCACGAACTACTATTCCCTACTTCTGTACTATCGCCAAAGTCGGACAATACCATATCGAGGTTATTTAATTATGGTGTATATAAATTTATTGAATAGCAGAGACACTAATTATTTTACATCATCATTCAATTACACCTACCAATACTTGTAGGGTCTAGCTAGTCTTTTTTTAGCTCATCAAGGTCTGTATTTATTAATGTCTCTCCGTATATTTATGTTCTTGTCTTGAATGAACGAAAAATAAAACATTGAAAGACCGTCTAATAAAGCATTTGATTAGCGACTTAGCGTGTACTATCATCAATGGTTGATGAAGAAATATTCCTATAGCGTTGTGTAGGGTTTACCACTAATTTTTTTTTTTTTTGTTTAATTCCATTGCTTAGCATTCATAATTAAATGAATAATTATAAAAATAATATACAATAATAAATATACAATATAAATAACATTCGTTAGTAAACTAAAATAAAGCTTCACTGGGAAATCGCGATGGGTTTTGTTCGAACTCGGAAAATGGAAAATTCTTACGTCTCTGAGTTCCGCGTGTATACATCTATTACCGTATGTGATGGGGGCGATAATCGATATTCTTTAAATGTTCAAATATAGCTATATCATTTCTCTTACTATGAGATTTGTTCATCACTCAATAAGATTAACCACACCTGACTCGTATTAGAAGTGCGAGTTATAAACGAACTTAAATATGGTATTTTTCAACTTGCGTCTTCGCATTAACAAGATTTTTTTTTAATCAGTGAAAGGACTAGATTTCAGGTTCATTTTTTGGTGAGCTCTGGGCCCATAGATCAGCTCATTCACCAACCGCGCCACCATCTCTTCTCCATATAGGAAGTGACGAGCCAATAGAATTAAAATTCCAATTCGTCCCTCATGAAACGATTATTTATGTGATTGCAAACCATTATCCAAGTCACACTATTTATAACAATTCCATTATTTAAATATAGTGTTCCAGTGGTTCCGACGATTTTGCAAAAACAAAGAAGACAACTCAACAAAAAGACCAATCATTCCTGGCCCTTATTCAGAGACCGGAACAGTAACAAACGGCAATCACAATCAAATTGAAATGGAAATTATGTAAGTGGTGACTCGAAATAGCGTACCGTATTCATTTCCGGCCGGTTGTCACCGTTTACCGATCGGAACCAGGTGCCACGTCGGAACTATGCAAAGCCGTTCAAACTTTACTGTGATTTATACCATACATCGCCCTAGTTGCGAGTAAGATGATTGTGAGGTACAGTACTGAGAGTACTATTGATTAAGTTGAGCTCAAACAAACCATAGGAACGTCCGCAAGAGCGGCTTGTGCAATCCTCTTAAGTAAATATCTTAGTGGTAATGACATGGACTGTGATAAGACAATCTTTTAGCGGTTACAAATATATTTCTTTAAATTGATTTATTAGTTCTATTTAGCCTATTGAATAGTTCTATGTTATTGAACTACTAACGTTGAAGTATATGTGGCTAGCAAAGTCTCAACAAGTACTACATAGCGCTAATAACAACAAGACCGTCGGAGAAGGAAAGGCAAGAGAAAAGTATAAAAGCGAGAAAAGAGGACAGCGACCGCGGTTACCGCGAAGATAGAGAACTGGAAGATACAGCCATATTGCTCCGCTACAGAGGAATATAGAAAGTGAATAAAATGTACTGCCCTTACTGTCCATACAAAGCTACGCGCGTATTTGACTTGGAGCAGCACGTCCGGATGCACGCAACGAAATCTGCATTCCAATGTCGAAGCTGCAGTTATTCAGCACCCTCCCTACATTTGCTGAAGATTCACCGTAAGCTGCATCCACCAGATGCGAACAAAACTTACACGTGTGCGGAAAAGGGTTGTTTAAACCAGGTTAGTAAATACCCATTAAAAATTGGTAAACCTTTCATTTATCTTATTACATTTACATTCTGACAGGGGCCGATGAATGAAGAAGAATTCGACAGGCACCAATTTCTGCATAAGCGTCGACAGATTTATCGATGCAGGGATTGTCGTAAGGTATAACCAAATAGTTTTAAAATAATAATACGGTTCTAAAGGCGTGATAAATGGTATCCGTATATTTAGAAAGTGTACACGGATGAAGAGTTCAACAGGCACCGCGAAACAGTGCATAATCGAAAACTCTTCAAGTGTTCCATCTGCAATAAAGTAATAAGATATAAGCTTTAGTGTAAACACCCTTAAATTATTTTGCTTCAATACTAAATACTATTTATTCTTTTAAGGGCTTTCTTCTAAACCAACAATTGAAGCGTCACAAGATTCTGGACATCATGAACTGTTACACTAATCTGGAAATATTGAAGAGGACGATGTTTCAACCACTTTTAAATTACTACTAGCTTATATTTCTTGCGCACTATTTCCCTCTACAATGGCATAACAGATTCAATTTTTCAAAACACACTCTCAAAAACACATCCATATTTAATATTAATTCATGTTTTGCACCAACAATAACATATGTTGCATTGTAAGCCATTTAACAATTTAACATTTCAGACCGAATAAAAATAAGTTTGCCTCTTAAAAAACTATTTTAATTTATTATTTCTTGCTCGCCCTTGTCCGACGACTTATTTTCGTGTATAAATAAGGGAGAAACTTCATTCATAGTGGGATGACCATTTGATTATCATGTGCTATATTACCAAAGAGTTTTACATATTAGGTAGACTCATCATTATCGAGTGAAAAATGCGGTCATCAATAATGACTAATTAGCTTGCGCTTTATTTTGAACAATATCCAATAAAGAAGACGGGGAAAACCAATAAAATTTCAAGATGCATGTTAAATGCCCGAAACCTGTTTTGATATAGAATTTCGTGGTGTGTTGTGTGGATCTATATACTATTACGTCAAAATTGTTCGAACCATTGGCGAAAGACCAGAACTAGATTTATTTAGATCTCTTTGAGCGTGATTGATCGGGACGTCAATTCATTCAGACCTTTGATTACCAAACTATATTTAAGTTCACAATCAACAAAACCAATATTAATTGGAAAATTTTAGGGAAATGAATTTCCGCAAAGCTGCCATTTTAAATTTTTAGTCTTTTGACTGATCGTCCTTTTGATGCAGGTAAGAATATATATTAATCTTAGTATTTTTTTAAAATTTATTTGTTTATGATTTATGCGGATTTATGATTAATATTTCTCATTAGATTATTTTGATCGCAACGATTAGGTATGGAGGGATGGTTGACCGGTCATATTTTTGGCCATGAAATATCCGGAATTCTGAGTTGCAGGATTCGCGATAATCGCTTGCGTATTCCTGCTTATCGACATTAATCAGGAGGAAAAGGAAACGGATCAATTCATGTATAGTTATTTATAATAATTTACAGTTTATACTTATTATGCTTATAATACTTTTGTGCTATAATTTATTTTTCAAGAAAATATTTGGTTATCGTGGTGAGGACTCAGCCGATCTTGTCCTGTCTTTCTATTGTCTCCGGCTTACTTTAAGTCGTATACCATCTCTACATATGGATTGTAGCGACTGTTTACGCTGATGTTAACTATTTAAAAATAGACGGATGGTATAAATAACCTATATTTCCTGTTATATCATTTTAACTTTGGAATTATTTATTTACAGCAGCTACTATGCCATATTGGGAAAAGAAGATATATTCTTGTACCTATTCAAATTTTGCTATTCCTACTCAGCGCGTTTATTGCATCTTCCTCAATTCGATCCTGGTCGCCAAAGCTTCCGAGTCCCGAATTCCTTCTTCCTTCCAATTCCCCACTATATCTAACAAGTCGAAAAAAATCGAGGCTTATTCAATTATCACGTACAGTAATTTTAATAAATAGAGGTTACACTAGCATTATTTTATGATTTCGTGATTATCATTTAATTAGTGTTAATCTGCGTTATAATTACAATTATTTAAAAATGCGCACATTCAATCCTCGCTCGATTTGGTTTGCATAATTGAACAAATCTCATGTATTAATGGTATATTTTAAAGATAAACTTATAGGGGGGAAAATGTAGATAAACTTTTATATTATAAAGTTTACTGTGATTTCATTGAATAGTCCCGGATGTTTCATAACATAAAACATGAAATGTAAATTTAAAACTAATCAGTGACATAACCATATGGTTGAGGTACCCTGGCGCAGTACCGTACTCGTACCGTGAGGCGTGAATTAGCGGTGGCGTTTGTCCCTAAGCAAACGTTTGGTTCCTCACCGGTTTAGAACGTACACACTTGACGTAAACAAATCAACTACATTGAACTCACTTCCTTATTTTGTCTGTGTGTTGGATAATTTTAAATTAAAGGAATATAACTAATTTGTTTTTGGTATGATATATTATGTTTTCTGGTGCATTGATTCCATGTCCGATTCTCTTGCTTATGCTGAAATAGCCTTACTAATTACCGATGTATCTCGTTTCTTACAAAGGTGACCGGAACGACAGAATAACAGTGCCGTTTGACCGAACTACTTCCCACTATTGTAACAAACTACAAAATAACTAGTGAACGCCGGTCCGTCTACACACATTGTGAGGTAACAGAGAAATATAATATTATTTTTTTTTTTCAAAATATTAGAACTCCTGTTTCATTTATGACATGCATATCAAACCCCATTCTCTTCTTGATTGTTTCTTTTAGAATGAGCAGAACCCTACACTCGTCAATGAAAGCTCTTATTCCACCAGCTGTCAGGGGAATCTTTGCCAAAGGCAGCAAATGGCTACTCAATGCCTGTGACAAGGGAGACTTGGAGGCAGTTACACGACTTGTTGAATTTTGGGGAGTTAAAGTCAATGCTACTGCTTCCTTCCATTTTGTCTTCCAAGGTGAGCCTCAGAAAGTCTTGGATGCTTCCCCACTCTTCGTTGCTGCTTACCGAGGTCACTACGAAATCGTCCGTTACCTTATTGAAAAAGGAGCAGACATCTTTGCTAAAACATCAGACCACAATGACAGTTGTTTAGCTGGATTGACGCCTCTTTACGGTTCCGTTGCTTCATCAGATTCGACTATTTCGACTCGTCAGCAAGATGCCATTGTCCGACTACTACTCGAATCTGCTGGATCAAATTCATCCGCTCTTCTCACTACCAGCGAGTCGTCAAGATTGAGACCTATCTGGAGGATGGATGGCTGTGGTCCAGAAGCTACCATCACTTTGATCAAATACGGCATGAGCTTGAATGAGCGCTCATCCATATCAAAAGACCAATTTGGACGCGTACTATTTTCACACCGAACAATCCTCCAACACTGGGCATCGAAGAGTCTGTGCCACAATACTGATGGATCAAACGAGGCATCTCCACTTGAGCTCGTTCAGCTTCTTGTAGAAAAGGGTATGGACCCAGCATCACCGGACTGCAGCGGTCAGACATCGCTCTTCTTGTCAGCAGCGCCTGGAGACCGCTTCCGGAGTCTCAACTTCTCCGTCTTTGATTTTCTGTTGGAAAGAGAGGAGATGGGCCGTCTGGACAAAATCAACGCCTTGGAGCTTGCCGGTGCTTCTATTCTGTCTTTCAGTTCAGATGCCACTCAAGTTCCCCGTGCCTTTGCATATTGGCGTCGAGCCCATCATCTTCGCTACCTGGACGGAGGTGACCCTATTCCAAAGACGCCAATTATTTTCAAGAAAGCTCCGCAGTGCGTTGAATGGACTACTTTGCCTCAACTTGAAGAAATCGAGAATGATCCATCGCAGCACAAGATCGCCTCCCTACTCGTTCATCTCAGGATGCTCTCTGTTTCTGATGATAGGCTGCATGGTTATTCATACATGCGCTATAGTCCTGTCGATATTGTTTTGTACCATTTTAAAATGGGTTTACATCAAGGATTCATCAAAGCCGTATATTCCTTTTTCATTGCATTGGAATTTATTTTGCGATACGATGCAAGAGAACCTGCGCTCTGGACAGATACAGTCGATTTAGACAAGAAGCTCGTCTCCCTACTGAATAAGAATCCTCATCGCTGTACCTCTGAGATTTTGAAAACGTCTTTGGAACTCATTACAGCTACAGATCAATCTCATTTGTCTGAAGTAAACCACCTGTCTTACACTCAGAGGCGCCACTTGGAAACTCTTCTCCGATTCGTCTCGATTCTTGCAAATCATCCTGAAATGCTGAATAAAGATATCATGGATTCTTTGACCCAATTGGTGGAGCAAGACGGGCGAACTAAGGACGGGTTGAACCTCTTGCTTTTAGCTTGCAGCAAGGTTTCGACAAGAACCGATCTTTCGACCACCATCAGTCTTCTTCTTAAAGCCAAAGCTGAGCCAAACGTTGTTGACGCGAATGATGGCAGAGGTCCTCTTCATATTTTGGCTTCAGTGATCCATGATCAGCAGGAGACGGTCGATTCCATTGCCCATCAACTACTTGATGCCGGAGCTCACCTGGATATGGTCGACAAGGAAGGGAGGACGCCTGCTGACATCTGGCTTCTCGTCCGGAACCGGAAGGAGAAGCGACCTGCTTTTTGGAAGCGAAAGAGTCGTCGAATCTGGGATCGTCACGATCTGCCCGGCTGGTGCCGAGAGGACGTCCCTAAATTGATGTGCTTGTGCGCTAGGGTTGCCCGTCGCTGCAATGTTCCAAAAGTGGATAAATTACCGGCCACCCTCCCCGCATTTGTCGGAATCCATTAATAATTTAATCCTCTCTGTTGTGTGTCGGAAGATAACATCATTTTCGTGTATTCGTTGCGCTCCATCCATTCGTTTTCTTTGGTTTCTTTCTTGAAAGTGATGTGAGTTGAAAAAGGTTTCTCTAAAATCGTCTTATTCTCGCCTCCTTTTTTTTGTTTGTAAATTGTAACAATATACAAAGATACGGAAACGAACGTTGAAAATCAAAGGCCTAATTTTGTTAAACTTTAATGAGGGATCGAGTTACAAGTAAAAATATATTTAATAAATAAAATTGGCTGTCACGATCAAACATTTTCATAACTATTAGTAAAATCCTTATCGCTTTCAAACTTTATTTGTACAAGGAAGTAATATTCATGAATATTTATTGTTGGAATATAATTTTTTAGGTGCTATTTCTATAGATTTATGCATATTAGTGGTCTAATATAATGGGTATTTAGTATTTACTTGCTCCTCTTTAATGTTAATTGAGCAGAACAAATACGACATGTGGAATCAGCAGGTACCATACTACTATCAAGGATTGTTGCCGGGTTTGAGCGAGAGAGGATTCGGAGGCGGCTTCACTGTAATATACAAGGAGTTGATGATGTGAGTGCTTGCCTTTGCAAGTGATAGTTGATCCTAGAATTAATCTAAAATTCAAAATGCAATTCTTAATCTTTTACGGCTTGCAATGTTAGCGACATGATCGTTTTAAACAGAGATGATACCACCATGTCAAAAAGAAATGATTTAACTATTATAATACATGGTAGGCTATGTGTCTTTACGTATATGGCTCCACAGGATTCATCCGGTGCTTGTAAAATCAACTTTTAAAAATAAAAAATATATGCATGGGAGAAAGACATAACATACGGTAGTAGGTGCGCAAATGAATATCTTAAATCAAAACCAGTTTTGGTGGGGAACTCGTGATGGGTTTGATCGACCTTGAGAAAATTAAAAAGTCCTGCGATTCCCCGAGTTCCTTATTTATAGAAAAAACTCGTTTTTTACAGCAAGCTGAATCACAATAGCTTGAGAGACTGGTCATCATCTAAATAATTTGCGTCACAGCTGTGCTAGCCAATGGCGTAAGACCGGAACCGGAATCATTTTGATCTCTCCCTTCTAGTATAAAGAGGGCAGTTTATTATTTTGTGTTCAGTAATTATCGTCCCTCTGTTACACTGGTTATAGCGGTTCATTACAGCGCCACTGGATTATTCCCAATTTTAGTTTAAAAATTTGTAAAATGAGTTTCCGCAAGTTTGCCATCCTAAACTTAATCATCGGATTCATTGTTCTCCTTTCACACGTAATATTTTGATAATAATATTTCAAATGTTTCTAGCATAAAATATTAATTTAAATATTCGATTTACTATAGATTTTATTTACTACGGCGATTACATATGGTGCATCAAGGACCGATGGTTTTCGTCATCACGTCTTTCTAGGAGTCGGAGAAGCCGGTCATATTGTGTCAATATCAACTCTGGGAATTGTTAGCGCAGGATTTATGATTGCCGCTGGTTTGTCCCTATTAATCGACCTCAAACAGCATGACAAAAACAAAGCAGAACTAATGTATTATCTACTATTTACTCTGCTAATTTATGCTTTTAATTTATAGAATACTTTTTTATATAGGAAAAATCTGATAATTGTAACCAGAATTCGGACTATAACTTGTCTTTCAATCTTCTTCAGTTTACTTTTGATTATAAACTACCTCTATATTTGGATTTTAGCTGTTATTTACGCCGATGCCGATACAAATCAAGAAGAGAATAAAGGTACACTTTTGAGACATTCCAGAAATTCTAAGAAGGTTGAAAATAATAATTTGTTTATTTCAGTTGCTGTAGAATATTGGGAGAGTGTGATTGCGTATTTCATTGCACCTCTTCAAATCCTTCTGTTCTTGCTGAGTGCGTTCAGTATTCTACTTAATTCGATCCTGGTGGTCAAAGCTCCTGAATTACTATTCCCCCATTCTTCAACATTATCTACGAAATCAAACAAAATCGACGAGGCTTGAAATTACAAATAATGAACTTAGTAGTATTATCAACTATTATAGTAAAAAAAGCATTATGTATTGTAACCGTTATTGTTTTATTAACATGTAAGAAGTTCCATTAAGGTATAATTAAATTTTTAAATGCACACCAACCATTTAGGTCTTATTCCTCTTTTATTTATTTTATGGAAGCGCTTTGCGCATCATAGGCTTGCTCCCGAACGATTGTCCTCGGAAGTTTAGTTCTTATTTTAGTGAAAGACAAGAGAGCTAAATAATAATCCAAGAATTTTTCTAAAACATAATACTTAACAAGTCACTTTTGATAAATGCAAATTGGGTTATTATTCTGCCAACAGAATTACAATAGCTCCGTCCACCAGACTTGAAATACTGCTCAACTTCCAACCTTTGAAAATGATGAAGGCCATCCACTCGCACTATCATTAACTGTGTGATCCTCGGAATCAAAGATTTATCGCTCCAATTTTATTCAAGGAACTTTATGTGGTGTGAACCAAGCTTACGGACCAAGCTTACGGAGCACTGCTCGTGATTACCTTTTTTTGAAGGGCGCAGTTGAAAAAGGAATCGTTCCAGAAATAATTAGAGTCACGATCTGCTACGATTCTATTCGACCGCACTGATTGGATTTGTGCTTATAGTTACAGCAATCGACCTTTTTTTTGAAGCCCTCTATGCAGAAAATATGTAATTGTTACTCTACTTTGTCGACACTTGCAAACCCAATCCGACCGTGAGTTCATTAAGTTCACACATCTCGTGCATGTTTCATGCTCTTTAAGAACCGCGCATGCCATCGCTCTTAATCGAGGAAAATACATTTTCATGGTTTTTATTCAGACCAATTCAGACCTACGCGCCTAATGATCACCTCCATAGACGCTATTACGAATTGATTCTGGACCAGTCTCATTGCTAGTCGGCACCGCAGCCATGGCATTGATGTTTGATATAGGAAATACTACTGGTTTATCCAATAAATGCTCTTTCCAAGTTATCTTTGCGGTTCACGCAAATGGCTCTTTGTTTACCCAGCCATATTGGGCCATTAGTTACGTGATTTACTTGAACTGTACTAGACAAGAAATAAAAAAAAAACGAACGAATACTTCATCATCCTCACTTCCAAACTGCATTCCGAAGCAGACACTTCCTAGTCCCACATTACCGCGAGCAACGGCGAGCATATAAGCTATTTTTCAAATAATAGCGATTTGTTTGATCACAATACGTTGTATTTCAGCTTAATCACAGTATCATAATTGATATCACAATAACTGTTGTTCATCATCACATTTCATTAGAATTGGGAGGTATTTATGACAATTTAGACAAACAAACAGCAATTTCCTGAGCATTAGTTTGCATAAGATCTGAATCAATGGATTTAATTGAGGTGCTGCCACCTTTACCAAAAAGACCAAGCAATTTGAAACCAGAATTACCCTCTACTCCTTCGTCATCAACGACGTAATACATTCCTAACCGGCGAGCTTCTAAAGAGGACACTTTACTCCACATGTGAGCAAATTTAAATATCTCAATAAAACCCCCCATGCTCTCAACACCAAATTTCTTCTGGAGCAACGAATTCAAGTTCAGACCCTTCACCTGCAAATCGAGTAGTTTCGTGCAGTGGAAATATTTTAGATCATCTAACTCATGACCACTCTCTGACCAATTTCTAATCTTGTCGTCCCATTCCCACTGCTGCATCTCAATCAATGACGGTGTCAATAAATCCATAGCAGTTACTTGAAAGGATAGAAAAATGTCCCTCAAGATTGTGGTAGACATCAGTCCATAGACTTGTTGCAGCTCAGGAAAATCTGAAAACAAAAATAAAAAATGTAGTAGATTGTAAATATAGTAGATTTATGGTTACAATGTATATAGTGTCTTATTACCAGAATGAGGTTTTCCTGCCACTTTCATCATGTCCCATAAAATCAGCAAATAGTCATTTCTCAGCTCTGCCAGTGAATAACTGCTCTGCCCATTGGTGTGTGGGTTGCAAGCAATCGTAATACCTTGTATGGTTAACAAATTTTAAAGATATGAGCATTCAAGCATTAATCAAAAAGCTATAACTAAGTATATAGACTACCTGATTTCAAACCAGAAACTTGTTTTCTCTTGAAGTCTGATCCTAGTTTGGCTGCTGCTTCCTCATCTTTGAAAATCTCAACTGATTTTAGCAAAGATGCATACAGTTTCTTGATGACAGGATCTGGTGTGCAATGAATTTCAGCTCTCAATCCTGTTAAATAATAATAAAAAAAGTAGGCCTATCTCTTTGAACAAATAATAAACAATTTATTAAATTGAGTTGGCCATCTTTTTACCTGGAGTAAGTATACCATTGGCTAAAACTCTTTTAGTCATTTCTTTTAATTCCTTTTGGCGAGAGGCATCATCATTTGACACGTATCGACGTGACTGCTGAGGCCAAACGAATAAAGCTAAACTCCGTTCTCGCTGGAATTTGATCATTTTGGAGGCTGTGAATCCCACAGAAACGAAGCGAAGCATTTTTCTGATACATGCGGTTTTGGCCTTGCGTAAGAGAGAACAAAATACCACTGTAGCAATACGAAATCAGGAACTAATAAAAGAAATAAAAATATAACCAAACTTACAGTATGTTGAATAACAAACAGTCCGAGTTTTCCTTTACTATAGTAGCTACTGGGGCTGCACGTGTGATGCAACTTGATTATTCAACTCAAATCAAGGTACTTTTCAATTTCAACAAGTCGTCTAAAGGCCGCCATACGTACACGAAGCTATCACGCACGGTACCCCGACTAGTTGCAAAAACCGCCGCCGTCATAACAAGCTATTGCAACAGTGCACCTAAAGCGCATTCAAACGCATGCTTCTGGATGATGAGATAATTTCAATTAGCCGTTTTCTTCCTAATTGTCTTCAGTTTATTGTAATTATCTCTTGATTCACAAGTGATAAGTACTTATAAACGTTTACTTAACACCAATGAATTAATCTTCTTCTACATCTAAACTTCTTAAGTCCGCGTTATTCATTCTAAAAGTCCCTATCCGCCGCCCAAAACCTGTACCTGCGTGCGACGCTAAATCATATTCAACTATGACGCAATTTCATTAATGAATTTTTATATTGAGCTTGGCAAAAAGGATCGATTTCATTTAAAATTGCTTGTTTTGTATGAAGATGTTTTATAATCTAATTAAATTTGAAATTATGTAGGTGGTGAACCTATAAAAAACGAATCCTCTTCCGCCACTATTCATCACCGGTCGGAACTTTGCAAGGCCGTTTAAACTTTACTGGGACTTGGGTATTTGTTTCCTTTACGATCCATTTCCTGTTTCGTCTTTTCAAGTTTCAACCCGAATGCACTTATCCTTACGCAAATCACGAAGAGATCCTTGAATGCGCATATATCACGATTGACTCTCTTACGGCGTCACTATTGTCTCGCAGGTCCGCTCTGTATAGCGAGCTCCGGATCCATATACAGATCAGCTGTCCACTATTTCTCCTCCATCCAGGTCAATAATGAAAGTGACACTGCAGCATCATCAGCATTATTTAAAATTCCAATTAGTCCTGCAGGGAATAATATGGACCATAACCCATCATCGCCGGGACAGAACTCAGCAGTAACAATTTCTTTATCAAAATATGGTTTTCTAAAGACTCTTACAGTGTTATACGGCTAACCAAAACATGTTGAATTGTTGAATGTTCAGAAATGGGGGTTCAACAAACAGCTGGAAGTCGAACTAGGCCTTAAGTTCCTTCGCGAAAGCAGATAACTAGCAGGATTGAGTCGAGAAGCTGAACTGATTATCGAACTATGACATAAATTACTTCCGATGAAACATTTGCGGGATATCACGATGTTGGGCAACTCAGGAGGGCAACAACGACCTTCATCGTCACGACTTCTGTTTTTTTTTACCAAAGCGGTAATTAATTAATAATTTTTTTTAATGAATAATTTGAACTTGTTTTAACATTTTACTTATTTCGAAAAGTTTAAATTACATCAAATTCCCGATTTTTTTTGTAACGCTTACGACTACTACTTATTATTATCGGGTATGAAAATAACGAATTAATATTACATTAAAAAATGTAATCATGATCCTTTTGTCTTTGATTCTCTTAAATCTTTTTCTACAATCCTTCAAACAATTTTCTTTCGGTTATTTTTCGATTTTTAAATTACTTTTTGATTATGCAATTCAATAACCACTAGTGTAATTTATCCTTCTTTGTAAACATAAAGATTTTTTAGATGTAAAAACGGAATTGATTATACGCGTTTTTTTGTGTGAAGCTTCGACTTGGACGACGATAAAAACAGAGACGTCGTGAACATCTTTTTAAAAGTGGTGCCGTACCGTAGCGGTGGCGTCTGTCCCTAATTTTCCCCTCCTAGTATGTTTTCACCTAGGCCTACGTCTTTGAAGTAAACAAGTGTTATTCAACGACTCCAACAAAATATAAACAGATTTGTGAATTTTGGGGCTAGCGGCTTCGCACAGTTTTCAATAGTTATAGTATTGGTAAGCTACATTTTTTTGTTTTCATATTATCTGGCTTATTAATCTGGGTTATTGGATAGGTACTATAGACATCACAAGTACTTCGTTTCTGCCACAACAATAAGGTTGATAACCTGACAGGCGGCTTTTACCACATATTCTTACGTGTGTAACGGATATCAATACACATTGAGGACACACATAGACGTAATATCACCGTAGGTTAATAGGTTTAATACTCTTCTGAAATGTGTCACAAAATATGTGCATATTTTAAGACCACATACATTTGTTTAAAGCAAAAATACCAAATATCCACATTCTCATATGATGCCTCAATTGATTTCAGGAATAGTGGAAACTTTAATTAGTCTTCATCATGGAGATTCCTCATCTCTGCCCTTTGTCCCCAATCAAGATACAACATTCAGAATGGGAGCTTGGCGAGTTACTGGAAATGGAAATCCACATCAAAACACAAACCAACTGTCAACACCCAGAGCTGAAAACTTGGGTCCTATCAGAACCTTTCAAAGGCAGTACTCCTCTTTTGATTGCTTGTGACAGAGGTAACTTGGACTCTGTGAAGCACATTGTGGAAAAGTGGCAAATGGATGTAAAGTCAACAGGTGTCTACTATTTCTTCCATCATCTATCCAGCAAATTTGTTCTGAAAGCCTTGGATGCTTCCCCACTCTTTGTTGCTGCATACCGAGGTCACTACAACATTTTCCATTACCTGGTTGGAAAGGGAGCAGATACAGCTGAATTGGGGTCTCACTACCGTTCCCTTGCTTGGTCATTACATTCCGCTATTTCGACTCGTGAACAAGATGCCTTTTCCCGGTTTCTGCTAGAAGCTGCTGGATCAAACTCATCTGCTCTTCATCTTCCCACTGCCACACGGGAACCATCAGGCATTCCTATTTGGAGGATGCATGTCTTCCGTCCAGAAATTGCCATTTTTCTGATCGTGAACCGCATGAGCGTGAATGAGCGCTATTTGTTTGGAACAATCCTGACACACTGGGCATCGAAGAGTCTCTGCGGCAATTATGGATCGCACGATGGATCTTATCTAGAGCTCGTTCAGCTTCTCGTTGAAAAGGGTGCTGAGTTATTATCACCGGACTCCCGAGGTCATACACCGCTCTTCCTATCTGCAGCCCCAGGAGAAAACAACTACATCAGCGATCTCAACTTTTCCGTCTTTGAGTTTCTGTTGGAAAGAGAACAGATAGGCCGTCTAGACAAAATCAACGCCTTGGAACTTGCTGGTGCTGTGATTCTGTCTTTCAGTTCAGATGCCACTCAAGTTCCCCGTGCCTTTGCATATTGGCGTCGAGCCCATCTTCTTCGATACTTGGAAGGAGCTGACCCAATTCCAAAGACACCGCTTATTTTCAAGAAAGCTCCTCAGCGCGTCGAATGGACTACTTTATCTCAGCTTGAAGAAATTGAAAACGACCCATCCCAGCACAAGATCGCCTCCCTACTCGTTCATCTCAGAATGCTTTCTGTTTCCGATGATTGGCTGTATGGTTATTCATACTTGGGCAAAAATCCTGTTGATCTTGTTGTATACCATTATAGAGAGGGACTTCTTCAAGAATTCGCCGAATCCGTAGATTCCTTTTTAATTGTATTGGAATTCATACTGCGATACAACCAAAAACAGTTCTATCTCTGGTTTGATACAGTCAAATTACACAAGAAGCTCGTCTCCCTGCTGAATGCGAATCCTGATCACTGTACCTCTGAGATTTTGCAAACGTCTATGGAGCTCATTACAGCTGCAGATCAATCTCATTTGCCTGTTGGAAAACGTTTTGGATCTTACTCCCAGAAATGCCACTTGAAAACTCTCCTTCTGTTCGTCTCTGTTCTTGCGGATCATCCAGACAAGATGAACGACGGCATCATCAACTCCTTGACCCAACTGGTGCGTCATGACGGACGAACGGAGGACGGATGGAACCTATTACTTCTGGCTTGTGACATGACATCTAATGGAGGGGCCAATCTTTCACCCACTGTTCGTCTTCTCATTCAGGCTCAAGCCAATCCCAACACTGTTGACCTGCGTTTCAGAAGTTCTCTTCACCTTTTGGCCGACTTGAAAATTGCTGATCAGGAGAGGATCAATCATGTTGGCAATCTTCTAGTGGAAAAAGGAGCTCACCCGTACATGGTCGACGATGAAGGAAGGACGGCTGCTGACATCTGGCTTCTTCTCCGGAATCAGGGTCCAAGGCTACAAGAGGATAATCGAATCTGGGATCGCAACGATCTACCGGGCTGGTGCATGGAGGACGTCCAGGAACTGAAGTGTTACAGCGCAACGATTGTTCGTCGCTTCCGTATCCCTTACGTTGACGAGATACCGGCCACCCTCTACCCGTTTATGGAGAAGCATTAAACTTCTGTTCGTGTAAAATTTTTTGCGTTGTAATCATTTCATTGATTTTCTTCTTCTTTTTTCTAGGCCTAGGGAGTGATGGATAAGAAAGCTCTTCCAAGAATATTTTTTTTTTGCTTTTAAAGAAACAAGGTTTGCCACCTATTTATTACATAATTTTAGGGCAAGTGAAAAGCGTAAAAAAAAAGTATTGTTATTGCATTTTAGAATTCTTTGCTTATTCATTCATCCATTAGGATTTCATTCATTTGCTAGATGGTAATGATTCTGTACCGTAATAAGACATGATTCCCTTCCTGAAATTTGTCCTAATTATTCCTGCCTTCAGTTCTTCATTTCTTTTGTAACAATACAAAGATTGGGAAATCGATGATAAAAAGATGACACAATTTTTTATTACTTGAAACGGCAGGTACCATGCTACTATCGAAGGTTGTTACCGGGGATGAGGGAGGCGCAGGATTCGGCGGAGGTTTGATGACTATGTGCAAGAAGCTGATGTATGAGTAACTTGTCTGTAGAACTTGGAAATGATAGCTCATCTAAGACTACAATTCATCATCTTGATCTTCTATGACTTATGTAATATTTTCGACGATGATAATCTTTTTTAAAAACGATAGTTTTTATTTTTGGAAATGGTTTGTTTTATACTATTTGCCTTTATTCAGACATCAAGGCAGGAAAATGAGAGCATTAAAATTGTAAGGTACTGTACTGTACATACTACACAATGTGTAGTATGTTTTAAAAACCTGATATGACTTTAAAAGAATATAAATACTTTTACATCGAGTAAGAGCTCAATAAGTTCTAGGGCACCGTTATTTTCTTCGTGTTAAAAAATGATGCCATAGTATAAGCGTTAAAAAAAAATAACTATAAACTTTTATATTTTGCTTACAACTTAAACAACGCAATAATAAGAATAAATTTTAAAAAAGACGGAGACATCAACGCGACAAGCAAAACAAATACAAGTAAATCCATACAAAATAACCAAACCCTGCTTTGGAAAGAGCTTCTTAAATTATAAATTATTTATGTAGGCCTAAGTCTAAAAATATTAGATCAGTCCTAATCTGGCGTTATCATTCGTAATGACGAATCGATGATCCGGTGTTCAGTAAAATGTTTCCTTGTATACACCGTTTTAGGAAATATAATATTAATGAATTTAAAAACAAAAATAAAGAGAGATTATCACTCATTTCTGGCCCTTGTTTAAGAAGCGAAACAGCAACAGGAGTCATAATAAAATTGAAATGAAAATTATGTAAGCGGTGACTCGAAAAAGCGAATTCATTTCCGCCTGTCGTCACCGGTAAACGATCGGAATCACGTCGGAACTATGGAAAGACGTTACAACCTTTGCTATGAGCTATACCTTCTATACAGTACCCCTGTTGGGTGTGATGATTGTGATTAGTGATTTATGAGAGATCGAGGGTACTTTAAAAAAAAAAAGTCAAGCTCAAAATAAAACCACACGAAAGTAAATCCGGAGCAGCGTCTGCTTGTGTATCCAGCCCTTCCAGCGTTTTCAATCCCCTTAGGCATTACGGCAATATTTTAGTGGTAATGGCATGGACTGTGATAAAATAATCTTTTCGGCAAAATAAATTGTTTAAAATTGATTTATAAGTTCTATTTATTAAATCTATTTAATGAACTTTACTTTAGAGACTTTTTTTTAGAAAACCAATAAGTTTTTTTTTAGAAATTGTAACTTACAACTGTGATATTTTTTTTATTCTTTCATTAGAAAATTAATACTGAAGATTCTTAATTTCTAGCGCTTAAGTATATGCGGCGAAATGATAGAACTACAAGAGAAGACATATCCAGGAGACAAGAGACGCAAAGAGGAGGTCCAGTTTGGAGGAGGAGGAGGAAGAGTCGAGGGGAGATTCAACCGAGGAACTTAAGGACAGCGACCACGGCCACCGCGACGAACGAGAACCAGTAGAGACTCCGCCCCACTCGGCTACAGAGGAAAGAAGAAGATGAAGTACTGCCCTCACTGTCCATTTAAAGCTGCGTGGGGGTTATACATGGAGCAGCACGTCCTGAAGCACACAACGAAAACTCCATTCCAATGTCAAAGCTGCAGTTATTCCGCACCCTCCCTGCATTTGCTGAAGATTCACCGTAAGCTGCATCCCACAGACGAAAACAAAACTTACGTGTGCGCTGAAAAGGGTTGCTCAAACCAGGTTAGTAAAAAATACTCTTCAATTGCCAAGCCTTTCATTTGAATTGCTATATTTACATTCTGAAAGGAGCCGATGAATGAAGCAGATTTCGACAAGCACCAATTTCTGCACAAGCGTCGACAGATTTACCGATGCAAGGATTGTCGTAAGGTATAAAAAAATAGTTTTAAAATAATAATACGTTTCTAAAGGCGTGATAATTGTATACGTATATATATTTAGAAAGTGTACACGGATGAAGAGTTCAACAAGCACCGCGAGACAGTGCACAACCGAAAACTCTTTGTGTGTTCCATCTGCAATAAAGTGAGATATAACCTTTGGCGTAACACCCTTTAATTATAATGCTTCAATATTTAATAATATGCCATTCTTTTTAGGGCTTTCTTCAAAAATATGAATTGAAGAATCACAAGATTTCTAAGCATCCTGAACTGTTACACTAATCTGGAAAATATTGAAGAGGCCGATGTTTCAACCACCTTTAAATTACTACTAGCTCACATATATTGCGCAATATCAACAGGCTTCGCAGAGAGAACACCTTACGTTTTACACCACAAAAACACAACAGATTCCATTTTTTTAAACATCCTCAAAAACACATCCATCTAAAAAACGTAATATATGTTATCCACCCACAATAACACATGTTGTAACATTTGTTACAATGCATGAATTGTAAGCAATTTAAACGTTTTACATTTTCGACGGAATAAACAAGTTTGCTCTTTAAAAAAAAAGAGTTTATTATTATTCAACGACTTATGTTCGTGTATGGTGTACTATGGAAGAATGATCATTTGATCATCGTGCGTTATTGATCGTCATAGAGTTTCAAATATTACTTAGACTCGTCATTATCGAAAGAAATATCCCGACATCAACAATGATGTAGTGGCAATTTATTTGGAACAATTAATATCCATTTGTTTGGAAATATTAATTTTTTCAGCTGCTATGCAATTTTTTGAAAAGGGGATTCAGTATATTATTATTGTAGCCTACTCATCCTTGTACCTATTCCAATTCTTCTTTTCCTGCTCAGCGCGTTTGCCATCTCCCCAAATTCGATCCTGATCGCCCAAGCTCCCGAATTACTAAGTTCCTTCTTCTATACTATCCACCAAGTCGAGAAATATCGAGGCTTATTGAACTATTATGTACAGTAATTTTAATCAATAGTAGATGTACTATCATTATTACAAAATCTTTATGATTGAATCGGAATTAATCTGTGTTAAAATTCAACTATTTAAAAACGCGCACACTTCATTCCCCTCGCTCAATTTGGTGTGCATGGAAAAAATCTCACTATTTAAATACCATATTTTAAAAATAGGCGCAGAGAAACAAAGAAAATATTTTAAAATCATGCTATATATCACGCGCACACGTCCTAACTTGAACAATCAACAACGAAATATGTCTCATTATTCATATTTTTAAAAATACCTACCTTTTTTTTATATGGTGGAATACATTTAGATTAAGTCGTTTGGTTTTGATTTCACAACGCGTCACGCTTGGTATGGAAACAAATAATGGATTATAAAGATAATGATTTCAAATTCGTTCTGCATGATGAATCTCGCCAGCGTTCAATTCCTACAGACCTACAGTACCCACCGGAATATAAGAACACTTCTTTTTCTCCCATAAGCGCACGGGTTAAATTGACACCCGTTTTATTGCGATAACTAGCTGAATTTCAACGGTAGATTTTTTCCTGATTTTTCCCTAATTGGAAACATGTTTCCCTATCCCTCTGAATTATTTCAGATTTTTGTCATCATTTCTCATTGAGTTATTGATTAGGTCATGTATAAGAACACCTCGATTTTTCTCCCATTTAAGCACGGGTAAATAGTCCCGCGTTCAAAAATTCATAACTAATAAACGAAGCTCCGTTCCATCATCCGGTTGCCAACGATCTATTAAGATTGGACAGTTCTTTAACTGGAAATTTCAAAAAATTAAAAGTCATGTTTTGATTAAAAGTTTCAGATTTTTATAGTTCAACAACAACGTTTCTCCCATATCTTCTGTAGGACAAGATCCAAGGTCATTTTTGCCGTACGGAGAACATAGGGGAAACTTTTTTAGAGAACTTTGAAAATCCGAAATTTTTAATCAAGACTTAATTTTTCGAAATTTTAAATTTCCAAATGAAGAAGAGTTCAATCTCAATAGATTGTTGGTAACCGGAAGATCGAGCGGGTCCCCGTTCATTAGCTATGAATTTTTGAACGCGGGACTATTTACCCGAGCTTAAATGGGGAAAAAATCGAGGTGTTCTTATACATGACCTAATCAATAACTCAATGAGGAATGATGACAAAAATCTGAAATAATTCAGAGGGATAGGGAAACATGTTTCTAATTAGGGAAAAATCAGGAAAAAATCTACCGTTGAAATTCAGCTAGTTATCGCAATAAAACGGGTGTCAATTTAACCCGTGCGCTTATGGGAGAAAAAGAAGTGTTCTTATATTCCGGTGGGTACTGTACCAAATCACGCTGTCACGCCCTCGCCATTTCAACTTTTAATGCAGCAAACTAGCCTAGACAATTCAACGATTGAATTTAGCTTTGTAGCTCATCAATTAAGTTATGTTGGCAACTGTGGAGTACTTTACCGTACTACAGAAGAACTATATTCAGATTTTAAAAATAATTTAGAGAAACATGAATTGTTATTACTGTTTACTTGGAAAAAATAAGTTTTAATTTAAAATAAATCAGTGACATAACGATGAGCGTAACAGGTCTTTTTGAATAGCAATTTATTTGATCACAATACATTGTATTCCAGCTTAATCACAGCATCATAATTATTGAGATCACAATAACTGTTCTGCATTACATTCGATTAGAATTGGAGGAATTCATAACAATTAAGATTTAAGACAAACACGCAGCGACCTTTCGAGCATTGGATAGCATAAGATCTGAATCAATGGATTTAGTTGAGGAGCTGCCACCTTTACCAAAGAGGCTTCGCAATTTGAAACCAGAATTGATGTTTCCCTCATCATTTGCGACATAATACATTCCTAACCGGCGAGCTTCTAAAGAAGTCACGTTCTTCCATGTTTGAACAAAGTTACAAATATTCAAAAAATCGTCCAAATCATCAAAACCAAATTTCTTCTTGAGAAACGACTTTAAATTCAGGCGCTTCACTTCCAAATCGAATACTTGCATACAGCGGAAAGTGGTAAGATCTAGACCATCAGGGCCATCCTCTGTCCAATTTCTAATCTTTTCGTGCCATTCCAACTGGTTTAGCTCAGCTAATAACGGAATCGAAAACTCCATAAAAGTAATTTGAAAGGATAGAAAAAGGTCCCTCAAGAGGACGGTAGACTTTAGTCCGTAGACTTGTTGGAGCTCAGGAAACTCTAAAAATGAAATATAGAGAATTGTTAATCATTTTATTTTAAAAATATAATTGACAACAAGTCTTACCAGAATCAAGTTTTCCAGCAACTTTCATCATGTCCCACAAAATCAGCAAATTGTTGTTTCTTATCTCTGCCAGTGAAAAACCAGCCAGCCCATTCACAGGTGGGACTTTACAAGCAAATGTGATAATGCCTGGTCATTTATAGGAAACAAAATTATAAGATAACCTAAGTGCCTAAATAGTATTTTGTAAAATAAAAATATACCTGGCTTTAGACCGGAATCTTGCTGTTTTCCCAAGTGTGATCCTAATTTGGTTGCTGCTTGGTCATCTTGGTAAGTTTCAACTGATTGTAGCACAGATGCAAACAGTTTCTTGATCACAGGATCCGGGGAAGACTTGATCACAATTTTCAATACTGTATTTGATAAGACATAAAATTAGCAACAAATACATGATCTTGTTAAACAAATGAGCATAATATAAGAAATATTTATTGAGTTGGTCATTTCATTACCCTCAGTTGTCTCAGCTTGGGCCATCATATTTTCAATGCCTTCTGTTGATTTGTTTTGAGCTGTGTTATTCTTGTTTGACATGTAACAACGAGACTGCCGAGGCCAAACGAATGAAGCTATACTCCGTTCACGCTGGAATTGAATCATTCTTGAGGCTGTCAGCCCCACAGTAGCGAAGCGTAGCATTTTTCTGATACGTGCGAGCGGTTTTAGCCTAGAACGAGAGAATACTGCTTGAGCAAAATAATAAATCAGAAAAACCACAAACTACAAAGGAGATAAAAATACAACCTAACTTACAGTATGTTGGATGACAGATTCGTCAGAATGTTTTCTTAATGCTGACGCTGCACGGCATGCATTGCAACTCGATTACTCAACTCTATTAAAGTCACCAGACAGCAGTGAGCAGACAGCTGACCAGCCGTCAAAAGTGTCAAGTTGAAGTTGGCAGCAAATGCCAGAGGCAAAAGCCGTCACAACAAGCTATTAATGTCACTGCAACAGTGCACCTAAAACCATGTAAGGTTGAAAGCAAATCTTTTGCAATTTATTTATCAATTTGTGTATTTTGCTTCATAATATAATTGAATTTGTAATTAATATAGCTGGTGATGCTAAAAAGCGAATCCACTTCTTCCGCTGCTCATCATTACCAATCGTCGGTCTACGGAATTCTGAATTAGAATCTTATCTAGCTGTTCCTTCACGATATACCTACAACACTCCTTCGCAAAACACGAAGAGATCCTTGAATGCGGGGATTTCAGTGAGTGTCCCCTTACGTCATCTTTATTGGCGGTCCGCTCTTTAGAGACATTAGCGAGCTCCGGATCCATTGATCAACTTAATACAACTATTTCTCCTCCATCCAGGTCAATGAAGAATGTAATGCAGCATTTTTAAAAATCCCAATCGATTCGATTCTGCAGGGAACGATGTTGACCATGACATGGGAAGTGTGAAAGTGGCATCGATTACACACTATTTTTTTGAATGCCTCTATTTGGACGACGATGTAAACAGGGGACTCGCGTAGTGGGCAACTTTTAAAAGTTGCGCCGTACCGTAGCGGTGGCGTCTGTCCCTACGTTTCCCCTCCTAGTATATTTTCACGTAGGCATACGTCATTGAAGTAAACAAGTGTTATACGACTCTAACCAAATATAAACAGATTTGTGAATTTTGGGGCTAGCGGCTTCGCACAGTTTTCAATAGTTATAGTATTGGTAAGCTACATTTTTTTTGTTTTCATATTATCTAGCATATTAATCCGGGTTATTGGATAGGTACTAGTCATCACAAGTACTTCGTTTCTGCCACAACAAGGTTGATGACCTGGCAGGCGGCTTATTTTACCACATATTCTTACTCGTGTAACAGATATCAATACACATTGAGGAAACACATCGACGAAAGATTACCGTAGGTTTAGAGGTTTAATACCCCGGGTAGCACGGGATATTGCCCATAAAGTGGGCGCGTGTTGTTTCGCTCTATTGGCGGAATGTTGGAATCGCCCACCGGGCCCTCCGAAATCCAACCCAAAAAGTCTATTTTGAACCATTATTGGAAAAAAAACTTGGTCGTATTTTGGCTGTTCATTGGATTTAATAATAGCGGTAAACCAAACTTGCGAAATGTTGGAGGAAAATGTATTCAATGAAATACAATGAAAATTAAAAATTGCATATTGAAGCTATAAACTTTTTTCAATACTGCACGATGTACATAATTAGATATCTAACCGGTGGCTCTACAGTTTTCAGAGCGCGAAATAAGATAAATTTTGGGAGTTGTTTATCGGGGTTTGTTCGCTTAATGCAATCTATCATGTAAGATATTGTTTGTAAATCTAAAATGCACTAATGGACTACTTCACAATTATTTACAGTTTTCTAACACTTTGTGAAAATAATTCGATGCATATACATATATGCCTAGGTACATTATATACTCTCGTCTACTGTAGCGTGTATTTTATAGCCAGGGTCACTCCTAGTTTTCTTGTAAGTATGATAATATTACGAGCCCCTTTTTAAGGAATCAAAATGTGGCCTAATTGGCAATAAATACTACCGGAACATATTTACTAATCTTATTGTACTTGGTCACTTAACCAATATGTCTTTTCAGGGACTACGTATACTGTAAGGCTCTAGCTATTAATTCTCATTTGGTTATCGATTTATTTCGCGGTTTATTATTGTATAAGTTTCGCTGTTATGACCGTGTATATTTATTTTGTATCCATCTTGTGTATATATCTTATATATACCTAATATACAGATAGAGGGAAACGGGTAGGGAATCATCTACATTAAACCACATTTATTACGACACATAAAATAATACAAAGACGTAGCAACGTAAACGTAATTGGCGGTAAAGAATAAATAGAAAGCAAAGCAAGTGCATTTTAAAAATTGAAAGTCATTTTTTTTTTTTTTTTTGAAAAAGTTTTACAAATAAGCTGGAAAATTTACTTTCAGCGCAAGTTGGTTAGATAGACCATAGACTGAGGTGTCCGTAAACTTTGACCAGTTGACTTGTTGGCCAAATCTGGACGGGTTCATGTGGCGTCTGCGTTTGAATTCCGTAAGTCCCCATCATAGCTAGACAATATCAAAACATGACATTAATTTTAAAAAAAATTGTTAAGTTTTATGTTTTTTTTTTGTTTTTTTTTGTTATCTTGGAGGTGTATGAACTCAGCAATCAGTTCAATTTGGACCACAAGGTCGCTTGCAGTTCCTTTTTTAAAAATTTTATGCCAAATGAACTGTTTTGGAGGCAATAGAAAACGGACGAAAGAAAAGGTAATTTGTGAAATCGGGATGGCGAATACCATTATAGCAAGCGGGAAAAAATTAGGAAAGGATAGACGAGCACAGCACTTTTTTTTTACACATATCATGATAACTTACATATTTGCTCTGGTAAAATAGTCCGCCACGAAGAATAAGAAAGGGAGAAAGAAAAGAAAAAATACAATTCCTTGGTTATACAGGGTTGAATCACAAAACAATATTTACAACAATCGATTGGTATTTAAACGAGTCAATGTTTTAAACGATCGCCTGTAAGCCCACTCATGAAATTAGCATTATATATTAAAGTTGCATATTGTGAAACCTGGAAAGTTGAATATCTTCCACCAACTTAACGAGGCAATTTTACGAGTTCCTGATGTAGCTGGGCAGGTAGCGCCGGATAAGATCCAGCTCATTGACGTGGACTAGACCTTCAGCTAGTAGCAAAGTGATGACATAGAGTGACTGACCTATTTGGATTATGTCAGTTATTATCATTGGAAGACTTGATAAATATTAATAAATAATAAAAATCCAACTATTCTAACCCCAAAGAAATAGATTTCCATTGGATCCTTCAGAAGATGCGTACCGGAGCTGACTACGAGGGTCGGATCGCTCATAATCGCTAGTTTCACGAGAGACGTAAAAGTATTTCGGGATGACTGGATCCCCACAATGATCCCTCTTAACGCGGGACTTTAATAGCTTTTTGTACTCTTCCGCTTGTCCAGGAAATCCCTAAAGAAAGTTTGATTGGAATTGTAACAAACTTTAATTTTGAATAAAATTTTAAAAATTTTATACCTTGAAAAATCCCTCAATAATCAGTAGAGGTAAAAGATGGGCCATTCAGATTCGATATTTTCAAAGTCCTGGAAAATTAAATTGATGATTTGGAAATTTAATTTGTTCCATTGGCTATATATGTGTAGTTGCTACTAATTAATTTTCAGTAAACTATTTAGTAACTGGATGTTTAATTTTAAATAGATAGTTTAAGACCATACCCTGGTTTCGCCTTCTTTACAGAAGCGACGTGACGGGTCCTCCATCTGAGTGCCGTATCCGTCGCGCAGAAAGCGCTTGAAACCAAAATTGCCCTTGAGTCGGTGAATTGGCTTGTTCATGACTATAGTCTAGGCTATGCTGCCTGCCACGTTGCTTTAGAAGTAAACAGTGCAAAATTTATTTCATAACAAGGCGGGAGTTATTAGTTATACAACTCAACGACAATGATCCTTTATTGAATCATCCGACGGACGACAACCAGCGAATCCAGAGAGTCCGAATGGTACTGCCCCATCATCCCGATGCTCTTGGCGAACGGAGCTGACGTTATCGGTACTAGTTGGATGACCAAGATTCCCAACTTCAATCCGAGGAATTTTGTGTCTAATTTGAAGCGGATGCTGGACGTTGAAGAGCCAGTCACTGTGCTTCCCTTATTCAAAGGTAAATATTTGTTATCCTTTCTTTATTATTTTATTTTATAATTATTTTATATTTTAACGATTAATTATTCTTATTTTTTTGCCGCCAGTGAAAAAAGCTGGTGGAAAGAAGGATGGACTCAAGCAGACTAAACTTACTTTCGGTGCCTGTAAGAAGGTGGCCGAGCCCGATTCCGGATCGGAGATGGATGAATTCTATTTGGAAATGGAAAATGCTGCCTCTCTTAGGTAATTTTAATTCATAAACAATATTTGTTTTAAGAAGATTTTAATTATTTTTAATTTAAGGGAGAAAACGAAGAGAGCTGCTGCTGCCAAGGCAGTCTTCAAACTGGATTCCGACTCTGATGATTCCATGGGAGGTGGAGGTGGTGGTGATAATGCGGAAGATAACTTTGTAGTCAGCGATTCTGATGAAGAGTTTGCCCGTCCAAAGAAAGCACCTGCTGCCAAGAAGAAGGCAACCAAGCACACCATCAGCTCTGATGATGACGACGACTTTGACGGTTCTACGACTTGTCGACTTTCAAGAAGCCCAAAAAGACGGCCACCGCTCCACCACCATCGGTCAACAACGTGAGCTCGGATGACGTCTTTGATTCACTTATCGGTGCTTTTCCCAAGGAAGATCCTCCACCGAAGAGAGCTGCTTCTTCGGTTAGCTACGCTATCGGTAATTAATTTCAACCCTTTTAAATTAATATTCCAATTTTCTAAAATTATATATTTGATATTGCAGATAGCGACAGTGATGCCAGTTTCGGTGCCAGCAAACCCAAGCCGAAATCCAAAGCGGCCGATGAAGCTAAAGACAGCGATAACGACGACAGTTTTGGTCCCAGTGTCTCCAAACCGAAAGCGACCGCTAAATCCAAAGGTAGCGACAGCGATGACCAAACCGAAGCCGAAAGCGAGCGCCCAACTTAAAGAAGTGAAGCCCAAGAAGGCCCCAGCGGCTCCCATAGGACCGAAGGCAGCTGCTGCCTCTAAGCTGAAGAAGACTGCATCGTTACTCATCTCAGTTGTAATATCTTCTGCAGAGCTAATAGTTGTTGCTCAACTCGTTCATTTGTGCGTTCTCTTTTGTCCTATAAACTTTCGTCCCTGATATACCTTATACTATAATTGTAGATTTCACATATGCCTCTCTCAAAAACTGTCTTCAGCTATATAGTCTTTCTCGTTCACTTTTTTGCCCGTCCTTCGTGTAATTTTTTTTTTATCTACCGCAATCGTGACAGCCAATCAATTTCAAATGACGTAGGCCTATCCAAGGCTTGCCGAACTGATGTCAGTTGTTACAGCAGTTTAAACTATTTTTATTAGATAATTTATATTTGTTAGATAAATTATTTTTATTAGGTTGTTTTGAGTTTGTAATGAATGGACCTTTTATTGCAACTGGAAATAAGTTCTACAGATAACAAGTTCAAAATCATACGTCAGTGGGTGTTCATTTCTTATAATGACTTCCAGTTTGACAGATAATGCCCATTGCGTAATGATAATCTTAATTTTTCTTTCAATCAATACAGTCCCGAATATAGAAAGCTCTCAACATGACAGTGTGGTCTAATGGTTAGAGCGTCCGGCTCAAGAACTCATGAATTTGGAGGTAACAGGTTCGTATCCCAGGTAAGTTAAAGTGTTCCAAGTTCCATAATTTAATAATTCAATTCAATTGCGCCCTAGCCGGGTCACTCGTCTCCGTGATTTATCAGGTGTTATGTGGATTACACAATGCAAATAATAGTGCGATTACCAAAGAAACAAATATACATAGTAAGTAATGAAATGGAATTTTTTTTTCTGTAGCTTTAAAGTGTGTAAAACCATTATTGGACCAAGTTACTAACAGTTGTATTGGCACAATAACACATTCAATATGGGATTTATTTCGCCAAATAATATTTGGCCCAATGTGACACCACAGAAGTTGTAGCAATTTGCTTATAGCCTACCTGACCTTATTTTCGTTTTCAGCAATGGTGCAATACTTTTTTATTTGAATTGTCCCAATTTGTGACTTCCGATTCAGGATTCAAGTTTCGGGTAAATATGGATTAACAATCCTTTTCCGTTCGTGAAGCAGTATTCATGTAGATACTTTGTATTAATTTTGTATATTAAGACTTGGTTGTAGATTGGAAATTTGGATTGGCTACGGGAGGGCCCGATGGGCGATTTCACGGTTCGTACAACATTGGTATTCCACTATTACATGTCGGCAATCCAATATACCCACAACAAGCGCGCAATATTTCCGTGCTACCCGGGTACTCTTTTGGAATGTGTCACTAAATATATGCAGAATTTAAGACCCCACATTTGTTCAAAAGAGATCAACAATTTACTATATCCTCATTCTCATATGATTCCAATTCATATTTTTACAGGAACTGTTGCAATTTTAATTAGCTGCTAACATGGAGATTCCTCATCCATGTCCTTTATTGTCCCCCATCAAGATACAACATTCAAAATGGGAGCTTGACGATCTGCTGGAGATGGAAATTCATATCAACACACAAGCCAACTGTCAACACCCAGAGTTGAAAACTTGGGTCCTATCAGAACCTTTCAAAGGCAGTACTCCTCTTTTGATTGCTTGTGACAAAGGTAACTTGGACTCGGTGAAAAGAATCGTGGAAAAGTGGCAAATGGAAGTCAATTCAACAGGTGTCTACTACTATTTCTTCAAAGAATGCAATCATCTATTTCCTGAATTTATACTGGAAGCTTCCCCACTCTTTGTTGCTGCATACCGGTGTCACTACGAAATCGTCCGTTACCTCGTGGAAAAAGGGGCAAACATCTTTGCTAAAACCTCAAACGACGATGACTGCAAATTAGCTGGATTAACTCCTCTTTACGGTTCCGTTGCCTCTTCAGATTCGACTATTTCGACTCGAAAACAAGATGCCATTGTCCGGTTTTTTCTTGAGTCAGCTGGATCAAACTCGTCTGCTCTTGCTCTTCTCACTGCCTTACAGAAAAAATTACACAAGCCTATCTGGAAGATGCGTGGCTGTGGTCCAGCAGCTACCATCACTCTGATCAAGTACGGCATGAGCGTGAATAAGCACTACAAGTTTAGAACAATCCTGACCCACTGGGCATCAAAGAGTCTCGGCTATTACAATGATGGATCAGACGAGGGATCTCTTCTGGAACTCATTCAGCTTTTAGTAGAAAAGGGTGCTGATTTAGTATCCCCGGACCTCCAAGGTCGCACTCCAATCTTCCTTTCAGCAATGCCTGGATTTCACATCCGTAGTCTCAACTTCTCCGTCTTTGATTTTCTGTTGGAAAGAGAGGAGATAGGCCGTCTGGACAAAATCAACGCCTTGGAGCTTGCTGGTGCAGTCATCTTGTCTTTCAGTTCAGATCCTAGCCAAATCCCCCTTGCTTTTGCATATTGGCGTAGAGCCCATCATCTTCGATACCAGATGGGTGTTGACCCAATTCCAAAGACACCGCTTATTTTCAAGAAAGTCCCGCAGCGCGTAGAATGGACTACTTTACCTCAGCTTGAAGAGATTGAGAAAGATCCATCCCTGCACAAGATCGCCTCTCTACTCGTCCATCTCAGGATTTCTGTTTTCGATGAATGGAGGTATGGTTATCCATACTTGCACCAAACACCTGTTGATCTTGTTATTTACCATTATGAAGAAGGACTGCATCAAGGATTCACCGAAGCCGCGGATTCTTTTTTCATTGTACTAGAATTCATTCTAAAATGCAATAATCGAAGACAATTTAATCTCTGGTGGGATACAGTGAAATTAGACAAGAAGCTCGTCTCCCTGCTGAATAAGAATCCTCATCGCTGTACTTCTGAGATTTTGCAAACGTCTGCGGAACTTATTACAGCTGCAGATCAATCTCATTTGCCTGAACTCAACAGTAATTTCAGCCGGATTTATGTTAACATCTTAAGCCACGTGAAAACTCTTCTCCGATTTGTCTCTGTTCTTGCGGATCATCCAGACAAGATGAACGACGGCATCGTGAACTCCTTGACCCAACTGGTGAAGCAAGACGGGCGAACTAAGGACGGATCCAACCTACTACTTTTAACTTGTAGCTATGCACAATGTAACGATCTTCCACCCGTTGTTCGTCTTCTTCTTCGGGCTCGAGCCAATCCCAACGCTGTTGATCTGCGTTTGAGAGGCCCCCTTCACATTTTGGCTGGTTTTAACTACGCTCACCAGGAGAGGATCGATCATCTTGGCAATCTTCTAGTGAACAAGGGAGCTGTGGATGAAGGGAACTGTGGAGCTCATCCATACATGGTCGACGATGAAGGAAGGACGGCTGCTGACATCTGGCTTCTTCTTCGGAATCAGGGTCCAAGGCTACAAGAGGATCATCGAGTCTGGGATCGAACCGATGTACCGGAATGGTGTCTTGAGAAAGTCCCAAAGTTAGCGTGTTTGAGCGCCAAAATTGTCCGCCGCTTCCGCATCCCTTGCGACGAGATACCGGCAACCCTCTACCCATTCATGGAGAAGCATTAAACCACCTATGTGTCTTTACTCCGCATCTTATTGGTATATCGCATTATTTTGTTGCTAAATTCTTTTTCGTTTATTTTTTTATTTTATTTTTTTCTAGGGAGTGGTGGATAAGAGCTAGGGCTCTTCCAAATATTATTTTCTTCTTGTGAAAAAAGGATGGCTACCTATTTATTACATCATTTTTGGTCTCGTATTAGTTTCTTTGCTGCGCAAATCCTGCCAGAAAAAAGCATCTTCAAACTTCACAGTTGAATTCTATGCGTTTTCTTGATTAATCCATTTGGCTTTACTGTAGCTAGAGACAGTAATGATGCTGTAATAAGATATAATTTCCTTCCTGAAAAATTTTCAGAATTATTCTTGCCTTATTCAGTTCTTTTTTTGTCTTTTGTAACAATACAAAAAATTGCAAAACCAATGATGAAAAATGCACATTTCTTCATTCATCATCAAGACAAGTAAAGAAAGTACGGTACTGTATAAAATAATTAGAAAATATGGAATCGGCAGGTCTCATACTACTATCACAGCGTGTTTCCGGGTAGAATGACCGAGGCAGAATTCGGCGGCGACTTTATTAATCCTTGCCAGGTGCGGATTAAACGAATGCTTGATTGTGGAAGCGATAGCTGATCTGAAATTTACAATTATCATCTTGATCTTTTATGACTTGCAGTAATTTCGACGACCATACATTTTAAAATTATATTTTTTTTATGGTTTGTTATTTAGACTCTTTATTCAGTTTTTATTCGGACATTAAGACAAAAATAAAGATTTTTAAAAATGTGAAGGTACAAATACTGAACCCAAACAACACAATCCTCTTTATATTCAAACATTTCAAATCTGATCAGAATTCAAAAGACGAGGAATACTCTTTTATCGAATTTGAGCTAAAGACAAATGAGGGCACCACTATCTTTCTCTATGTAAGAATATATGCCAATAAACAGTGTTTTTAAATAACTTTTCCCTTATTATTCTTACCATCTAGCTAACCAGCATACTAACTTAATTGAGGTTGAGGAGTGGCACGAGTCTCTAATAAAAAGTAATGCTTTATCAGCTCTTATCTTGACTAGTAATAATAATATCTTGACTAGATTTTGTTTAGCAAAGTTTAATTTTCAGTTTTTGGATAAGATAAAGTTAACGTAGACTGTACCAAAATCCGAACAGAGAAAGTTAAATAAAAAATGCATTATGGCGAAAACGCGCAAATAGGTTTCGGTTTCGGTTTGCAATTACAACTGTTGCGGATGCGACCCTTTGAAGGAATCCATATGGTTTTGCAACCCAGATCAAGTGCCAATTCTATGTAAGCCAACTTTCGAAGGCAAATAGAGCATTTCTTTAAATTAAAAGGATTATTTTCATCAGCAATAAAATCATTTTCATGAACTTCATCATCGAATGGAGGTTCTACGGCGAGCTCTTCCTGGCTTCTTTCTAAGTCATTCCGTCTTCAATCAAATAGCTGCGTGAGCTTTCAGTTGGCAGACAGAGATATGCGACTTTCGATCTCCCCTACAGGTGAATGCCTAAATGAAAATTAAAGATAAAATAAATAAAATAAGACAAATAGAAGGAAAAATCAACTTAAATCTTATACCGAACGGCACAAGTGACACTGAAATACTTTTCCAGCTTGGTGCGTAGTCAAGTGAGATATTAACAGATCATCTAAACGGAATCTCTATAATAAAACAGTTAAAAAAGATTCTATAACTTATAGGATAGATGACAAAAATGTGTTACACATACCTTGCAACATATTCCACATTTCAAACGCTTCTCACCAGTATGAACGGATTCGTGCTCGCTTTTTTACTTTGGACGGCTAAAAGTCTGTAAATAAATTAAAATATATAAAAAAATATTTATTATTCTGAAAATTCATAAAGACATTACCTTATCGCCTTATTACCCTTTCTATATAGGTTCGTTTAAATTTCTGTTTTATTGTATTAATTCCGCAATGATATAATGGAAGACGATGGTTACGCCTCCTTTCAAATGCAAAATTTGCAAGAAGGAATAAATAATAATATTTGTAAATAATAATAACTTAATGTAATTGTGTGTTTCAAAATCTTTTTAGACATTTTTGAAAGGTCTAATGTGAAGAGACATCAAATGGGCGTCCACTGCAACAAGGACACCTTCGAGCAGATAAGAAGTTGCTTGGATTTTTTACTTCGAGACTTGTTGGCTTACATTTGTATTAGCGCTATCTTTCTTACTAGGTGATTACCTTTCTATGGGTACGTTTTTAAAAATTCCTATTTTATTATGTTTATTCCGCTGTGATATTGGAAGATGATTACACGGACGAGATAGAGGAGATGCCGGAAACCATCGGACTCTTGATTGACTTGAACCACGAAGCAGTTTCCATCTTTGCGGAGCATGTCAATGCTAAACTGGCCACTCTAACCAAAGCGGAAATAACAGCATCCTTTCCAAAAGCCGGTTTAATCAGTACATGTTGAAGTATACCATCACGTCAAAGAGGTGATTTGATTCGAAAAATAAAACGTGGTGCAAATATCTTTTTCTTCCGGTTAATGAATAATTAGGGAAATATTTTAAAAAGGAACGAACCTCTTTTATTGGGTCTCTTAGAAATACAAACTTGGGTGCAATGCACTTCATCCGGTTTTGTGTAAAAGCCGGATCGTTTGAAGATGATCTGTCTTATAACAAGCCGCGTGGCTAATACTACCTGACTACCTTGATGGATTGGCCATCTTTGGAATTCTCATTGAGGTTTATTGATTTATTCTATTTATATTTTCATGAAATAGTCGGTCTTTTATAGTATGAAAATTTTTAAAAATTACATTGGATCTGCGATACGAAGTAAAATACTTTCTGGTATTTTGTCGAAATGGCAAGGATGTGATCGCATACGCGTACCGTAATACTCTTTCTTTTCTCGGCAATAAGTGACTTGCTTGTTATACATGAAAAAAGTAATTTATCGCTGGTTTATTTTTAAACAAGCTAGCTAACCCAGCAGTTGCGCCCATTTCAGGGATCACGGGGACACTCATTTCTGCTGCTGTTGGAGCCTCCCGCGTTGGTCCAACGAATGAACAATACCTGCGCTACTGCTGTGCTGCTGCTGACAGATACATCTTTTTAATCTATACTCTCCACCCGACAGCGATCCTCGTTTGGATTGGTCAATCGGATAGCATACCCGCCGTAAGAGAGCCCCGCCGTCGTAAATAAGCAAACTCTTGTGGTAATTCCTTTTTTACCTCCGATAATATTTGTTAAAAGAATCGATAATAAGTTGCGTTTTCGTGGGATCAAATTGGTGATCACGCTGGGAACCGGAAACTACTTGAGAGTTGAGAGGTGACTATGAATTAACGGTAAACAGGATGAAGGCTGAGGATGAGGATCGTTCTTGTCGTCGCACATAACTCAATCACTCGCTTTTTCTGAGGTCAAGCATCAGCGTACCAGTGATCTATACTGATAATTAATCCAAAATTTCTTCTGCGGTGTGCCGTGCACAAATAATTTTCAAAATATAAAATGTCTTGCATAGGCCTATAAGTTATAGCATTTTGGACTTATTCAAATATATATTGTGTGTACGATCTCATTTCGGAATTCCTATTATTTACTTGTGGAGTACATGAACAGGTACATCCTTTTTTTATTTTATACTGTTATCCGATTGCATTTTAAATTATATTATTATTTTACTATAGGTGCGATGGATCTAAAAAGTGATCACACTTTTCTCACTGCTCATCACCGATTGAAACGTCTACCGTAATAAGTTGGGTCTACTGAATTCGTCTGAAATCATTTGCTCTTCCGTGTCCAGTGTCTCTTTATTCCGCCTTCCTTGCGCAAATCACGAAGAGATCCTTTAATGCACGAATTTCGTGAGTGTCTCCTTCCGTCACCTCTCAGTCTCTCACCTGTCTCGCCTAGGTCCGCTTTTAAGCGAGCTCCATCCGGATCCATAGATAAGCTGTCCACTATTTCTCTTCCATCCAGGTCAATAAAAAAAGAAATGCAGCAGCACCGTCAGCAGTATTAAAAATTCATACTTCCATTTTTATTTTATTTTTTTTTCATTCTTGGGATACAAGCGAGAAAAGAAATGTTTCTCTAAAGTCGTCTAATTCTTGTATTTTTCTTTTTCTTATAACAATAGTATGAAGCATTGTCGCCTATATATTGCATACGTCGTTTAGAAGAGCAAAAAAAAAATATGCTTATGATGATATAAAGGGAATAGCTAGGCTTCCAAGATCAAATATTTGCTGAACTTATTTAAGGTATTTGTGCTTAATAAAGCAAACACCGAGGCAAACACCTTAAATAATTCTTCAACAACGTGTGGTTAATTTAACTTTTGGGGAGAATAGCGTTAAATTTGAAATGCATTTAATTGATCTATCGCGCTAGTGCCTACTACCTATTGAATACAGTATTGATTTAGTATTCATAGTAATAATGATGCATGGATTCAGCAGGTACAGTACCATACTACTGCCATACCTTGTTGCGGGTAAAATGAGCGAGACAGGATTTGGCGGCGGCTTGATTCCTCTGTGCAAAGAGCGCTTGTCTTTGGAAGCGATTGCCGATGTAGCTGATCTTAAATATATACAATGCAATTCTTTATGGTTTACGACTTTCAATGTTTGAGACACGATCATTTTAAAAGAGAGTTGATACCACCATGTCTATAAGAAATGATTTAAGTAGTAATATCGTTACATGCGCGGGAAGCGCGGTGGACTATGTCTATACATTTTTTTCAGTCCCATGGAATGGTTATGGCAAGGTATCCTATCGAATAACCTCTGCCCCTTTTTAAGAATGAGCCAGTATACTTAAAAAGCGACTTTGATTAATTGATTTACAAGCGATAGTTTTTTAATGCTCTAATTTGGATGGCGATGTAAACAGGGACGCGTAGTCTGGCGTAGAGGACAACTTGAAAAAGGGGTGCCGTACCGTAGCGGTGGCGTCTGTCCCTAACTTTCCCCTCGGAGTATCCCCTTGGAAGTAAACAAGAGTTATTCAACGACTCCCACAAAATATTAAAACAGATTTGTGGAGCTAGCAGCTTAGAATATTTTAAAACGAACTTTAGAGCGATTATTGGTAAGCTATCCATAGTGTTTTATGTTATCTGGGTCATTGTTATCGTATACAACATAATAGATATTTCGTTTCTTCTTCAGGGTTGGCCTGACAGGCGATTTGTTAACACATACTTCATTCGCACAGGTACCGTGACAAGGCACATTGGTGACAACTGACAACTGACTTTGCGTATTTGCGAGGTTACCGTAGGTTAATATTATTATGTTTTTCTCTTCGAAAATTTTAGTTGAAATATGCAAAAGATTATCTCCCTTGCATTCTTATGAGTCATGATACCTGTATTGACATTTGTTCATTATTCCAGTGTTAGAAGTTGTGGAAACTTTAACAGTCATCATCATGGAGGTTCCTCTCTGCCCTTTGTCGCACATCAAGATTCAACATTCAAACTGGGAGCTTGTTGATTTGCTCAATATTGAAGAACACATCGCCACTGAAACCAACTGTCAACATCCACAGCTGAACACTTGGGTCCTATCAGAACCTGTCAAAGGTAGCCAAGAAGGAAGCACTCCTCTTTTGATGGCATGTGACAGAGGCAAATTTGAATCTGTGAAGCACATCGTGGAAAATTGGGGAGTAAATATCAATGCTACTGCTTCCTTCCATTTCTTCTACAAAGGTCCTTCCTATGAAAGTCTTGGGTGTTTCTCCTCTCTTCGTTGCTGCATACCGAGGTCACTACAACATCGTGCGATACTTGGTTAGAAGAGGAGCTGACGTCTCTGTTTCAACATCCATGGATAGTGGTTATTTTTTGGGTGGCTTGATTCCTCTTCAAGGTTCCGTCGCCGCTGAAGAACCGACTATTGAACAAGCTAAAATCGTCCGTTTCCTGCTTAATAATGGATCAGATCCAAATGTTCTAACTAGATATGGAGCTCCTATGTGGAAGCGTTCGTGTAGTCCCAAAGGGGCAATTACTCTTTTGGAGTTTGGCATGAACGTGACTCCTGACATGTTGATCCTCCATCACTGGGCTTCGAAGTTTAAGGACGATGACGGATCCCTGGAACTCGTCCAGCTTCTCCTCGAAAAGGGTGTTGATCCACAGACCAAGGACGGAAATGGTCGTACAGCAATCTTCTATTCAGCGGCTCAAGGATACGAAAATCGTCTCAACTTCACCTATTTCGACTTTCTTCTTGAAATGGAAGAAGTAGACTGAAAAGACAAGATCGAGGCGCTGGAACTGGCAGGTGCTATCATCCTCTGTAGCACCATGGATGCTGAGCAAGTTTCCCGTGCTTTTGGATGTTGGCGTCGCGCACTTGAACTTCGATACGAAATGGGAGCTGATCCGATTCCAAAGACACCAATGACGTTCAAGTACGCTTTCAAGAAAGTTCCACTCGTCGAATTCCTAGATTTGAATGATCTTCAAGAGGTTCTAAACAATCCCTCTCAACACAAGCTACACGCCCTACTTGTGCAGCTGCGGATCGTTTCAGTCATCGATGCTAAACCAGATGCCTGCAGTAAATACTTGCACCGAAGTCTCTTTGATCTTCTCCGCCCTAGAGAAGGACTACATCAACCATTTACAGAGGCTGTTGGTTCCTTGTTCATCGTATTGGATTTTATTCTACGATGCGATCCAAAACAATATGCTCTCTGGTACTGTACAAGAAGAATTGACAAGAAACTCGTCGTCATGTTGAAGAACAATCCTGATCAACTTACTCCAGACATTTTGAAAACGGCTTTGGAACTGATTATAGCTACAGATCCAACCCATTTTCCAGAAGCCAAACTTGCTCATGCTGACCCCCTAAGCCTCCACATGAAGACTCTCCTCCAATTCGTCTCGATTCTTGCGGATCACCCTGAAATGCTGAACAAAGATATCATGGATTCTTTGACCCAACTGGTGAAGGAATACGGACGAACTAAGGACGGAGTGAGTCTCCTTCTTTTAGCTTGCAGCAAAGTATCGACAAGAACTGATCTTTCGCCCACCATCAGTCTTCTTCTTAAAGCCAAAGCTGATCCAAACGTTCTTGACGGGCCTGATGGTAGAAGTACTTTACATGTCATAGCCTCTGTGATCCGTATCAAGCAGGGGCAAGTCGATTCCATTGCCCATCAGCTACTGGATGCCATTGCCCATCAACTACTGGATGCCGGAGCTCACCTGGATATGGTCGATAAGGAAGGAAGGACGGCTGCTGACATCTGGCTTCTCGTTCAAAATCAACATCGGCGAAGGAAGTGTCGTTTGGTCTGCGATCGGAACGATCTGCCGGAATGGGCCCTTGAGGAGGACGTGCCAAAATTGATGTGTTTGAGTGCACGAGTTGCTCGTCGCTACAATGTTCCGAAAATGGACAAGTTACCGGCCAACCTCTACGCGTTTGTAAAAATGCATTGATCATTTGATCGTTTCCTTTATGTGTCTGTTCTACATTTTGTCGAAAGTAACATCATTTTTGTGTTTTGTGCATTGTGCTTCCATTCGTTTCTTCTGTATCTTTCTTGATGCGAGGGGAAATTCTCAAAAAAATTCTCTTTTTTATAACAATATACGGAGATTAAGAAATCAACTTTGTCATTCAAACATTGTCGTCTATAAATCGCAAACTTTAATGAGGGCAAGTTACAAGTAAAACAGATTGAATAAAGAGAAATATAGTGTTGCTCCTTCTTATAGTTAAATTCTTTGCGTTTTCTTTGTTCATTCGTTTGGCTTTACTGTAGAGAGTGAATGAACAAGAAATGATTCCTTCCTGAAAGTTTTTCTTTACTTTTCTTGCCTTCAGTTCTTCATTTCTAATGTAACAATACAAAGATTTGGAAATCAATGATTAAAAAATGTGCATTGAAAAAACTGCCTATTGATTACAAGTATTGAGATAGCAATTATGATATATAGAATCAGCAGGTACCATACTACTGTCATACCTTGTTGCTGTTATGAGATAGACAGGATTTGTCGGCGGCTTGATTGCTCTGTGCAAGGAGCGCTTGTATATGGAAGCGATTTAGCTGATCTAAAATGTAAACAATTCAATTCTTTACCTTTTATGACTTTCAAGGTTTCCGACACGATCATATCAGTTTTAAAGACAGTTGATAAAATCATGTGTATAAGAAATTATATAAGTAACATCGATACATGCGCGGGCAGCGCGGTGGACTATGCTATTCACTTTTTCCAGTCCCATGGAATGGTTATGGCAATGTTTGAGAAAAGAGGGAGGCTTGTGTATCCATTTGAATAACCTCTGACTCTTGTCATGAATGAGCCAGTATACTTAAAAAGCGTCATTGATTTACAAGCGATCGTATTTTTAATGCTTTTTTTAAATTTGGACGACGATGTAATGTTTTAAAAAAGGGGTACCGTTTCGCGGTTTCGTGGCGGTGGCGTCTGTCCCTAAATTTCCCCTCGGTGTATCCCCTTTGAAGTTAACAAGAGTTTTTATTCAACGACTCCCATAAAATAAAAACAGATTAATTGTGGAGCTAGAAGTTTAGAATATTTTTAAACGAGTTATAGGGCGATTATTGGTATGCTATCCATTGTGTTTTAAGTTATCTGGCTTATGTTATTGTATAAAACATAATAGATATTTCGTTTCTTATTCTTCAAGCTTGACCTGACAGCCAATTTTTTACCATCACATTCTTACGCGTGTATCGGGTACCGTGTCAAGACTCAACAAGACACATATAGGTGACAAATAACTGACATTGTGTATTTGCGAGGTTACCGAAAGGTTAATATGTTTTTCTCTTCAAAATTTGTTATTAAAAATATCCAAAAGATTATCTCCCTTGCATTTTTATGATGCCTATATTGATATTTATTCATTCCAGATTCAGAAGTTTTGGAAACTTTAATAGTCATCATCATGGAGGTTCCTCTGTGCCCTTTATCCCACATCAAGATACAACATTCAAAATGGGAGCTTGGTGATATACTGGAGATTGAAAAGCATATCACCACTGAAACCAACTGTCAACACCCACAGCTGAACACTTGGATCCTATCAGAAACTCTAGAAGGCAGCACTCCACTTTTGATGGCGTGTGACAAAGGCAACTTGGCATCCGTGAAGAAAATATTAGAAACCTGGGAAGGTGTAGACGTCAACACAACTGCTGTCTATTACTACAAGTATAAAGAGAAGTCATCCGAAATCAAGAAACGACAGGGGCTTCTCCTTTATTTGTCGCTGCCTACGCCGGCCACTTATCTATTGTGCGCTATCTTGTGGGAAAAGGAGCAAGAGTCGACATCCAAACATCGTACGACGCTCATGACTTTCAAGACCGCTTAGATGGCTCCCTGGCTGGACTGAACTCTCTTCACGGTGCACTCTCTTCCTATGATAACCGACCAGCCATCGCCCGCTTTTTACTCGAGTCCGGAGCAGACCCATCAGCTCTAACTTCAAATGGATCTCCTATCTGGACGATGAGGAGCTGCGATTCCTATGAAGTTACTCTACTCGTTGAACACGGTATGAGCCTCACTCAGCGAAGCAAATTCAAAAACCGAACCGTACTCCACCATTGGGCCAGTAAGTTCCCTGATTGGGATGGCTCAGCAAGAGTCTTCCAGCTCCTTTTGAAAAAGGGTGCCGATTTACAGGCTCGGGATGCCCAAAATCTTACGCCACTCCTTACAGCAGCCCAATGTCCTAACGGATTTTATAGTCCCGAATTTCCTGTCCTTAATTTTCTATCGAAGAAAGAAGATATTGACCGCATGGAAAGAATTGACGCTCTTGAATTAGCTGGTGCCGTCATCCTCAGCATTAAACCTGATGATAATCGCTACACACCTCTTGCCTTTGATTATTGGCGTCAAGCTCTGCACCTCTACGGAACATTCCGCAAAACTCCTCTGGTTTTGGAAACCGTGTCGTACACCGAATGGAGCACCGAGGCGAATCTGGAAGAGATTGAAAATCATCCTACACAACGTAGAATTCATTCACTCCTAGTCCAATTAAGGATCTATTCCAGCTTCAGTTGGGAAGCTTTTTACAAGTTCGTTGACGAATTGCTTTCTCCCTTCGAAAGTCCCTATGATTGGGACAATCATACTTTTCTCTATCGTGCCGAGCTAGCCATAAGAAAACTTGGATTTGTCAATCGGCGTCTTGATCTCTGGTGGATTTTGTTAGAAGTTGTTCATCAACGCTTCGATATTCATCAAGAGAAAGTTTGGTCATTCACAATCAAATTGATTCGATGTCTCGTCGATCATCACTCAAGTTATCTAGGACAACTTCATCTGAATTCGGCCGATTCCTGGAAAAAATCGTTGAAGCTTATTGTGAAGAAGAACCTTACCTATTTACCAACTGATACGGTTCACAAGGAGGCCGATGTCCAGTTCCACTTAGAAACTTTAGGCAAACTCTTCTCCATCCTTGTCCGACTCCCAGCTGAAATTCTTGATGAAGAAGTGATGTCTCTCTTAAAGAAGTTGGTGAATCAAAACTTTTGCAGTCCACAAGGAGACAGCCTGCTGCTCCTGTCTATTGAAAAGACTTACAACCGTTGGGATACTAATCTAGTTTTGTCCATCACTGATCTTCTCTTGAAATCGGGAGCCAACCCGAACTCCGTCGACAGTAACCGCCGGAGCTCTCTTCACCTTTTGCTCCTTTCTTCGAAAAAGTCATTCTACGATACTAGTTATGCTCACCGAATTTTGGCCACAGTTGATCTTCTCCTCAAAGCTGGTGCCGACCCGAACTCGATTGACAACGAGCGCAACTGCCCGATTCACCTTTTGGCACTGTTACAAGATAAACAGTTGGATCCTGTTGGCAACCTCCTACGCGATGCTGGAACCCACCTCGACCGAGCCAATCGGGATGGAAGGACAGCCGCCGAACTCTGGTTCATCGCAAGAGACAAGAAGTACGGAAAGAGAGCTTGGGAATGGAATGATTTGCCCGACTGGGGCCGTGAGGACGACGTCCCGAATCTGTCCTGCTTGTGCGCCAGGATTGTCCGTCGCTTCAAAGTCCCTTACGAAGACAAAGTACCGGTCTCCATCTGCACCTTCGTTGATATTCACTGATCTCTCGTTGTTTGTCTTCAATGCGCATCTCCTTAAAAATCACACTTTTTTCCTCTGATTTCCCTTCTTTAATTTTTTTCAGTTCAATTGGAAATGAGTGTAGCATAATTTCTTCGGAAATTTTCGCCTTTCCGTCTTTTTGTAACGCAATACAAAGATTTAGACATTGAAGGTATAAAACATCACTGTTTTAAAATACTTGAGAAAGAGAAAAACAAATTTAATGAAGAAAGAAGGCAGTAATTTAAAATTCGTTAATTATTTAATTAGTTTTGCCATCGATTTGCCATCTATTACTTCGTCAAGATATTTATAAATTTTTTTTTTTTAGAACTCCACAGAAATAACTAAAAATCGTAATTTTTTATTCTCAAGTTCCGTAAGTAATTTTTTTTTATTCATACTGACCCGATAAAAGGAATTTGCCAAATTATTAGACTACTGTAGATACCTATCATTTAACACGTAAGACTGTAACGACGTCTATAGACGTTAACGGTGGAGCCGCTGTGTATGAATAAGATCTTCCCACTCTTGGCCACAATGCCCGTTATTGATTTTGAATTTTAAGCACAGCACCAAATATGCTACCGTATTACAGATTAGTTAAACCGAAATATTCTCATAAACCAACTAATAAGCTAGAAACTGAGATCCGTTGACTATCAAGTTTTTTGTTTCATTTCTTAGTATTCAACATCAAATATAAAATTCATATAAAATATTGATTCATAAAGCAAAATAAATTTCAATCTAAACCAGTTTTAGTCAATAACTTGTGATGGGTCTGGTCGACCTCGGAAAAATGGGAAAGTCTTGCGATTCACCGAGTTCCACATAAATAGAAAAAAAACTCGGTCTTTATAGTAAGCTGGATAACGGTAATTCAAGAGACTGATCATCATCTAAATAAGTTGTGTCATAGCTGATAGCTCTGTGCGAACCGCAAAGGCCGGAAAATTAATCATTTTTTATTTCTCACTTCAAATATAAAGAGCGCAGATTATTTCGTTTTCAGTAAGTTTTTATCGTCGTTCTAAAACATGAGTGCTAGCTGTTCATTACAGCGATTATTTCCCCTTTTTTTATTTGGAAACCATAAAAATAAATTTCCGCAAGGCTACCACATTCAAAACTTAATCATCGGATAATCGGATTCATTATCCTCCTTTCACACGTAAGATTTCATTAATACTATTTTAAATGTTTGCAGTATCAAAGATAAGTGTAACTATTCTGCATTGATAATTTACTTTGGATTTTTTTTTATGCGCATCCTCTATTCTTCGTTTATTTCTCATTTCGTTACTTCATGAAAGCGCTAATTCAAATGTCGCGCCTATTCTTATTTCTAAATGAATGAATAAAGGTTTCCGTTTACCGTAATTCAATTGACCATTGATCATCTCTTCTGATATTTTAATGTTTCTTTGAAAAGATCAAGTATAAATACAAAATAAATCTGTGACATCACCATAAGCATAACAGTTATTTTTCAAGTAAAAGCTATTGGTTTGATCACAATACATTGTATTTCAGCTTAATCACAGCATCATAATTGAGATCACAATAACTGTTGTTCAATGTTCATCATCACATTTGATTAGAATTGGAGGTATTTATGACAATTTAGACAAACACACAGCGATCTTTCGAGCATTGGATTGCATCAGATCTGAATCAATGGATTTCGTTGAGGTGCCTCCCCCTTTACCAAAAAGACCAAGCAATTTGAAACCAGAATTGGCCTCTACTCCTTCGTCATCAACGACGTAATACATTCCCAACCGGCGAGCTTCTAAAGAGGACACGTTCTTCCACATGTGAGCAAATTTAAATATTTCAATAAAACCCCCCATACCCTCAACATCAAATTTCTTCTGGAGCAACGAATTCAAGTTCAGACCCTTCACCTGCAAATCGAATAGCTTCATGCAGCGGAAATATGTAAGATCTAACTCGTGATCCTCCTCTGACCAATTTTCAATCTTGTCGTCCCATTCCCACTGTTGAATCTCAATCAAAAACGGTGTCATTAAATCCATAGTAGTGACTTGAAAGGATAGAAAAATGTCCCTCAAGAGGGTGGTAGACATCAGCCCATAGACTTGTTGCAGCTCAGGAGAATCTGAAAACAAAAATAGAAAATGTGTTATAAATAGATTTGTGGTCACAATGTATATTGTGTTTTACCAGAATGAGGTTTTCCTGCCACTTTAATCATGTCCCATAAAGTCAGCAAATAGTCATTTCTTAACTCTGCCAGGGAACAACTGCCCTGTCCACTCACGTGTGGGTTGCAAGCAATGGTAATACCTGGTATGGTTAACAAATTTTATAGATATGAGCATCATTCAAGTATTACTCAAAAAGCTATAACTAAATATATAGGTACCTGATTTCAAACCAGAAACTTGTTTTCCCTTGAAGTCTGATCCTAGTTTGGCTTCTGCTTCCTCTTCTTTGAAAATTTCAACTGATTTTAGCAAAGATGCAAACAGTTTCTTGATGACAGGATCCGTTGTGCAATGAATTTCAGCTCTTAATCCTGTTAGATGAACAAAAAAATTAGGCCTATAATATCTCATTGAGAAAATAAAGAAGGAGTTGCATGTATTAATTGAGTTGACCATGTTTTTACCTGGAATAAGTATGCCTTGGGCTAATGCACTTTTAGTTGTTTCTTTTAATCCCTTTTGACGAGAAGCATCATCGTTTGACATGAATCGACGAGACTGCTGAGGCCAAACGGATAAAGCTAAACTCCGTTCACGCTGGAATCTAATCATTTTGGAGGCTGTGAATCCCACAGAAGTAGCGAAGCGTAGCATTTTTCTGATACGTGCGGTTTTGGCCTAGCAAGAGAGAATAGCAATACCACTTAAGCAATAAGAAATCAGGAAACTAATCTAAGAGAAATGTAAATATAACCAAACTTACAGTATGTTGAATAATAGACAGCCCGAGTTTTTCTTTACTAGTAGCTACTGAGGCTGCACGTGTAATGGAACTTGATTATTCAATTCAACTCAAGGTGCTTTTCAATTTCAATAAAGTCGTCTAGCGGCCACCATACGTACACAACACACGCAGCTATCACGTACGGTACCTCGGCTAGTTGCAAAAACCGCCGCCGTCATAACAAGCTATTGCAACAGTGCACCTAAAAGCGCATGTACGTTTAAAAGCAATAAGGCATGCCAAAACTGCTTTTTCGAGATTTTACTAGGCTATTGCATTGCCTAGGCCAGTCAAGAAATATTTTTTAAAAACTTTTTGTTGCACAAAACATTGAAATTTCGTGACAGCCGGTCTCTACACCATAATACTCAACGGTTATGTCATAGTCATTTATTCATAATTTCAACGTCTTATGGTGGTCTTATCCTTCAATTTCAGGAATTTTATATTCAATAAACGATTGCCAGGGACTGATTATACGTATTCGCCTAGCTTTATTTTCTGCATAATTCTGCTTAAGTCCATTTTGTTTATAATAGCAGGTAATAATTTGATATTCAATTACTGATTTCCCTGATGGAATATTGTAGTTCTCCTTGTAGTATTCGTTGAGGCTTACAGTCTGTTTTTAAAGTTTGTATCTAAAAAGTTTGTTTTACAACTATAATTGACTGCTTAAGAAAATTGAAAGACTTTGAATGTGCGACGCTGGAACAGACTAACGGTCGCGGACCATGAACGCGGACCTCCTATGTCCTTTTCAGCGGACTTTCGATGAAAACCGCGGACCTTTTTTGAAAAAAAAAAAAAAAAAAAAAGCTAAAGCCGTGGCAAACACGTATAGGACCCAGAATTATAGAAAATACATCATTCGACGTAGAAGTTAAATCCCAGCCAAATGGTGCACAGTAAAAGTTCATAATTCTTATGGATGACGAGATAACTTCAATAAACCGTTTTCTTTTCACATAGTGTCTTCAGTTTATTGACATTATCTCTTAATTCATAAGTGATATTAACGCTTACTTTGCACGTACCATTCAATTAAGCTTTGAATTCCACGTCAAATGGTGTAGATACTTTATTAATTAAGAGGTTTCATAAGTTTTGTCGCAGTATCTTGTCTTGTATTCTCACTTGAAAGGTCCGCGTTTATTTACTATTTCGGAAAGTTACCCTGGAAACCATTTTCATTGTTGATAACCTGATCCAACCAATTTTACTCGGCTATGACTGGTTCGTCGATTCCAAAATGACGATCTGTTTTCCTGGAGATGATATGGTCGTCCAGCAACCAACTGATGTTGAATAAAAATTTCATTTCCCGCTCCCGGGCGATAACGAGACGACAAGGAGATGCACAAGGTCACGAATCGTATCGATAAACCCTTAAACCATAATAAAAAAGGATTTTTTTGTATTTGTTTATTTTATTTTATTAGTTTTAAAACGAAACAGTTCAGCCGTCTTTTATAAATAAAAAATTAATTCCTAGTTTACACTAATTATATAATAGCCATTTACATTTAAACAAAACAGTTACTGTATGTAGCTTAATATAGTATCGTAAACATTTTCTCTGCCTATTGTTAACAGTTTTTGAACCTTTTGTGCTCTAGCCTCTAGTCGACTCGGTAAAATAAAGAATGGCTATTATATCTTCACACAGCTCCATTTTATTGTATATTTGCATTAGATGAGCAATACGAAATGTAGCGTAAGACTGAAGTGAATTCTTCATGGAAAAATAGTTTATTATCTGGCTAAAATATATTTGATTTAGCCCAATTTAAAGTACGGCTAAATAACTGCCAAAGATACCGTGGATAATAACTACAAGGATTGATCATCCTTGAAGCCCTCATAAAGAGGTTTATTCTGTGTATATTTCCATAAAATAGTCGGCCTTTTATAGTATGAACATTAAAAAAAATAATATTTGATCTATGACAACAAGTCTCGGTCAAGTCAAGTCTCGGCGCTTTCTGGCATCTTGTCGAAATGGTAAAGAATGTGAGCGTACCGCATATTAATACTCTTTCTTTTCTCAGCAAAAAGTGCCTTGCTTGTTATGAAAAAAGTAATTTATCGCTGGTTTATTTTAAAACAAGCTAGCTAATATTTACTTAGCAGTTGCGCCTATCGCCGTCCGTATTCAATTGAACAAAAATCAGGGATCACGCGGACACTCATTTCTGCTGTTGGAGCTTCCCGTGTTGATCCAACGAATGGACAATACCTGTGCTACTGCTGAAAGATAATAAATCTTCGTAATCCATATTCTCCACCCGGCAGCGATCATCGTTTGGATCGTTCACTCAGATAGCATACCCGCCGTAAGAGAGCCCCGTCGTAAATAAGAAAATTCTTACGGTAATTCCTTTTTACCTCCGATAATATTTGTTAAAAGAATCGATAAGTTAAGGTTTCGTGGGATCAAATCGGTGATCACGCTGGCAACCGGGAACTACTTGAGAGGTGACTATGAATCAACGATAAACAGGATGAAGGCTAAGGATCGTCCTTGTCGTCGCACGGAACTCACTCATTCATCATTCATCACTCATCACTCACTTATTCTCAGGTCAAGCATCAGCATTCGAGTGATCTATACTGGTTAATCAAAACTTTCTTCTGCGATGCGCAAATAATTTTTTAAATATAAAATGTCTTGCACATAACATTTTTGACTTATTTATGGAGTACATGTACAGATGCATTTTTTATTATATAAACATGGGTGCGGTGAATCTAAAAAGTGATCACACTTTTCCCGCTGCTCATCACCGATTGAAACGTCTACCGTAATTTGGGCTTACTGAATTCGTCTGAAATCATTTGTCTCTTCACGATCCGCGTCCAGTGTCTCTTCATCACGCCCTCCTTACGCAAATAACGAAGAGATCCTTGAATACACAAATTTCGCGAGTGCCTCCTTCCGTCACCTCTCACCTGTACCTGTCTCGCCTACGCCCGCTTTTAAGCGAGCTCCGGAATCCGGATCCATAAATCAGCTGTCCACTATTTCTTTAACATCCAGGTTAATAAAAAAAAAGTTATGCAGCAGCACCATCAGCAGTATTAGACATTCATACCTCCATTTATTTATTTCATTCTTGGCATAAAAGCAAGACAAGAAATGTTTCTCTAAAATCGTCTAATTCGTAGCATTTTTTTTTATATATAACAAGTATCAAGCATGCTGGTCACCTATATAAGTTGAAAATGTTTAAAAGATAAAAAAAAAAAATGCTGCGATGATGTGTAAAGAGAATAGCTAGGCTTCCAAGATCAAATATTTGCTGAATTTATTTCAGGTATTTGGGCTTAATAAAGCAAACACCAAGGCAAACACCTTAAATGATTCTTCAGCAACGTTTAGTTAATTTAACTTTTGAGGAGATTAGCATTACTTTTGAAATACATTTAATTGATCTATCGCGCAAGTGCCTATTATATAAAAGTATTGATATGTTAATAATGATATATGGAGTCAGCAGGTACCATACTACTGTCATAGCTTGTTGCGGGTAAAATGAGCGATGGCTCGGCTTGATTGTTTTGTTTAAGGAGCGCTTGTCTATGGAAGCGATATAGCTGATCTTAAATGTATACAATTAATTGGGTTTTTTTTATAAATTATTATATGACTTTCAAGGTTTCCGACACGATCAGTTTTAAAAAACAGTTGATACCATCATGTCTATAAGAAATTATTTTAGTAATATATCTTTACATGCGCGGGCAGCGCGGTGGACCTATATAAACTTTTTCTAGTCCCATAGAATGGTTATAGCAATGTTTGAGAAAAGAGGGAGATTCTTGTATCCCTTCGAATAACCTCTGACTCTTGTCATGAATGAGCCAGTATACTTAAAAAGCGACATTGATTTACAAGCGATCGTATTTTTAATGCTTTTTTAATTTGGACGACGATGTAAACAGGGACGCGTAGTCTGCCATAGAGGACAAGTTTAAAAAGGGGTACCGTTTCGCGCTTTCGTGGCGGTGGCGCCTGTCCCTAATTTTCTCCTCGGGGCTCGGAGTCGTAGTATCCCCTTGGAAGTAAACAAGAGTTATTCAACGGCTCCCATAAAGTAAAACAGATTAATTGTGGAGCTAGCAGTTTAGAATATTTGAAAACGAGTTTTAGAGCGATTATTGGTATGCTATCCATTGTGTTTTAAGTTATCTGGGTTATTGTTATTGTATAAAACATAATAGATATTTCGTTTCTTATTCTTCAACTAGGTTGACCTGACAGCCAATTTTTTACCATCACATTATTCTTACGCGTGGAACACTGTAACGGGTACCGTGTCAAGACTCAATAAGACACATAGGTGACAACTGACATTGTGTATGTGCGAGGTTACCGTAAGTTACCATGTTTTACTCTTCTAAAATTTTTATAAAAATATGCAAAAGATTATCTTGATCCCTTGCATTCTCATGATACCTATACCTATATTGATATTTGTTCATTCCAAATTCAGAAGTTGTTGAAACTTTAATTAGTCACCACCATGGAGGTTCCTCTGTGCCCTTTATCTCACATCAAGATACAGCATTCAAAATGGGAGCTTGGCGATTTGCTGGAGATTGAAAAACATATCGCCACTGAAACCAACTGTCATCACCCACAGCTGAGCACTTTGGTCCTATCAGGAACTCTAAAAGGCAGCACTCCACTTTTAATGGCGTGTGGAAAAGGCAACTTAGAATCAGTGAAGAAAATATTAGAAACCTGGGAAGATATGGATGTCAACACAACTGCTGTCTACTACTACAAGTATGAAAAAACGCTGTTATCCAAAATCAAGAATCGAGCAGTTGCAGGGGCTTCTCCTTTATTCGTCGCTGCCTACGCCGGCCACATATCTATTGTGCGTTATCTTGTGGGAAAAGGAGCAAGAATCGACATCCAAACATCATACGACGCCCATGAATATCTAGACCGCTTAGATGGCTCCCTGGCTGGACTGAACCCTCTTCACGGTGCACTCTCTTCCTCACCACATGATGAACGACTAGCCATCGCCCGCTTTTTGCTTGAATCCGGAGCAGACCCATCTGCTCTAACTTCAAATGGATCTCCTATCTGGACACTGAGGGGCTCCTGCTCTGATGAAGTTACTCTACTCGTTGAACATGGTATGAGCCTCACTCAGCGAAGCAAATTCAAAAACCAAACAATACTCGACCATTGGGCCTTTGATTCGAGAAGCTCAGCAGTAGCAGTCTTCCAGCTCCTTTTGGAAAAGGGTGCCAATCTACAGGCTCTGGATTCTCAAAATCTTCCGCCATTTTTAGAATCAACTCGCGGGTTTTTTGGTTATCTCAACTTGCGGGTCCTTGATTTTTATTTGCAGAGAGAGTGTATCAGCCGGTCGGAAAGAATTGTCGCTCTTGAATTAGCCGGTGCCGCCATACTCAGCAAAAGACTCACCGATAATAGCTTCATACCTCTTGCCTTTGATTATTGGCGTCAAGCACTGCACCTCTACGGATCATGCCGCAAAACTACTCTGGTTTTTGAAACAGTTTCGTACACGGAATGGAGCACCGTGGCGGATCTTGAAGAGATTGAAAGGGATCCTACACAACAGAAGATTCATTCACTTCTAGTCCAATTAAGGATCTATTCCAGCTTCAGTTGGGAAGCTTTTTCCAAGTTCGTTTGCGAATTCCTTTTTCCCTTCGAAGGGTCCAATGATTGGGACAGTCATTTTTTTCTCTTTCATGTCGAGCGAGCCATCAGAGAACTCGGATTTGTCAATCGGGCTCTTGATCTCTGGTGGATGTTGTTAGAAGTTGTTCATCAACGCTTCGATATTCATCAAGAGAAAGTTTGGTCATTCACAATCAAATTGATTCGATGTCTCGTCGATCATCACTTACGATATCTAGAACGACCTCATCTAGGACAACTTCATCTTAATTCGGCCGAGTCATGGAAGACGTCTTTGAAGCTGATTGTGAAGAAGAACCTTACCTATTTACCGACTGATACGGTTCACAAGGAGGCCGATGTCCAGTTCCACTTAGAAACTTTACGCAAACTCTTCTCCATCCTTGTCCGACTCCCAGCTGAAATTCTGAATGAAGAAGTGATGTCTCTCTTGAAGAAGTTGGTGAATCAAAACTTGTTCAGTCTACAGGGAGAAAATTTGCTGCTCCTGTTTTCAAAAAAGTCTTACGATATTTGGGATACTAATCAACTTTTGGCCATCCTTGATCTTCTCCTGAAATCTGGAGCCAACCCGAACTCCGTCGACAGTAACCGCCGCAGCCCTATTCACCTTTTGCTCTTGTCTACGAAAAGGTCATACTTTACCCATCATATTTCGGCCATGGTTGATCTTCTCCTCAAAGCTGGTGCCGATCCGAACTCGATTGACAACGAGCGCAACGGCCCACTTCACCTTTTGGCTCTTCTACAAGAGGAAGAATTGGATCCTGTTGGGCACCTCCTACGTGGTGCTGGAACCCACCTCGACCGAGCCAATCAGGATGGAAGGACAGCCGCCGAACTCTGGTTCATCGCAAGAGACGAGAAGTACGGAAAGAGAGCTTGGGAATGGAGTGATTTGCCCGACTGGTGCCGAGAGGACGACGTCCCGAATCTGTCCTGCCTGTGCGCTAGGGTTGTCCGTCGCAACGGCGTCCCCCACGAACACAAAGTACCGGCCTCCATTAGCGCCTTCATTAAAATCCACTAATCTGTCTTCAATGCGCATCTCCTTACACTTTTTTTTTCTCTGCCTTCCCTTCATTCATTTTTTCAGTTAAATTGGAAAGGAGTGTTACAGATTTTTTTTCTGAACTTGTCGTCATTCTTAACCTTTCCTTGTCCTAAATCTTTAACGCAATACAAAAATTCAGGAAAGAAAGATGGAAAACCCCACTTGGTTAGAAAAAAAGACTAATAAAGAAAGATGGCTGTAGTTAAATGTTGTTGTTTTGTCATTCTAATACATCAGTCAGATATTGATTATCGTTTTTTCTAGGAGAATTTACAATAAATTATCCTTTTTTACTATAAAGTATTTATTTTTAATTCACACTAACACGATAAAGAAAATTTGTCACACGCGATTACACTACTTTAGAAATCTATCGCTCTGCAAGGATGTCGATAGACATAAACTATGATGCGCCCTTTTATTACTCTACTCTTGGCAACCACAGCCAATTGATACGTCCTTTAAAAAACCAAGCCATTAGATAATATTTACGAAAACTTCAGAGTTGATTTTCTTCAAGAACTTATTGTGTACTCGTTATCAGCTTGCATAATACCAGGTAAGACTATGGCCGTATTGATTTGCAATTTTTTAATAGAATAGTAGCAGCATGCTATCGCGTGTATTTCAGTTTAACCGAAATCTTCTGCAGATAAACCAACCTATAAGCAGTATAAGCTGCTCACTGAGATCCCTCGCAGTACTGCTGCGTCTAATGCTATTAATCCAGCCGTCCGGTCTGTGCAGACTCGTCCGAATCGTTCCGAGATGAGCGGTTTTATAACAAGCAGTGGCTAATGGACCTATATTATTACGTCATAGAGTAAAGATTCGATTATTCGAACGTCGATATTCAATCCTCCTTTTCCTTCTCCTTTTAAAAGGTCGATAACCGTGATTGTAAAGAAAAATCATGTTTTGTAATGAATAAAAAAAAATAAAAATAATAATAAAATACAAATCGCTTTCTTATTCGAGTTCTTATTATCAGCTATTAATCGCTGACCCGAGGGGCAACCGACTCTTTTTTTACTGGTTTTCTTGGGTGTAGAAAAGCAAGAAAACGCAAAGAAAAGCAAGAAAAGTAGGGAAATTTCAAGAAAAATGGTAAATTTACCGAAATTTTTCTAGAAAAAGCAAGAAATTTATCGACTTTTACCACCTTTTCTTGCTTTTCTAAGCATTCTCTTCGTTTTATCCTCTTTTCTACGCCCAAGAAAACGAGTAAAAAAAGAGTCGGTTGCCCCTCGCGCTGACCATTGTGGTCTCCAAGCGATCAATCACGACGATCAAAACGTAATTTGTGTCGACTGCCTAATTTTCCCAAAGTTGTTGCGGGTAAAAGCGAGATATAGTATTCACGGTTGATGGAGTATTGACAGCTGTGAGCCGGGAAATGATTAAGTATATGATCAAATTTATATTGAATCTTAAACTTTTACTAAACTGATGCATTAAGGAATCCTTGCATATGTAAGCAATAATACTAAGCATAAAAACGGTGACCAATTTCATTGCTCACGAGTAATCAGTGGTGATATACGAATTGACGCTCCGGCGTTCAGTAACATTTTTACTTTTATGTGTGGTAGACATTAAAAAGAATAAGCAAACATGGAAGGATGCCAATGAAGCATTGTCGCTTATCTATCGCAAACTTTTAGGAGAGCAAGTTACAAGTAAAACAGATTGGATAAAAGGAATAGGCTTTAAAGATTATTTTTAAAATATATTTTTGGCTTCTCTGTAATTAAATTCTATGCTGCGATCTCTTCATTCATTTGTTTGGCTTTACTGTAGGGAGTAATGAATAAGAAATTAATCCTTCCTGAAAACGTGTCGAAATTATTCTTGTCTCCAGTTCTTCATAATGTCTTTTCTAACCATATATATATTGGGAAATCAATGACAAAGAAATTCACATTGAAAAAAATGCGCAAGTTATTGCATACAAGTATTGTGGTAGCAATTATAGTAAATGGAATCGGCAGATACCTTACTACTGTCGTATCTTGTTGCGGGTATGATGAAGGAGGCGCAGGATTCGGCGGCGGCTTAATTGCTTTGTGCCAGGAAAAATTCGAAAAAATCGATTTGTGTTTCAAAGTTTTCTGATACAGCAGGTCTGTTTAAAGAATGGTATATTCGACGGTGGGTACATCATGAACGGTCTCGAAACATGGTTTCCACAGTGCCTGATACGACGATACAGATAAATTGGTAGCGCCACTCTTATTTTATATGATGAGAGAAAGGTTAAGGAACCAAGCATCCGAATTGTTATTTAAGCATTGATAAATTATTTTTATCATGCGAACTTGCGTGGCCTTTTTGACTCAGTACCGTTCCGATTTCCGGAGAGTTGATTAATTACTTAGGATTTTTTTTTCATTATGTTTTTATTTACCTTGTCATATTTGATTTTTTAACAACTCATTCATTTTAATTTCTATAATTTGTTTAGTACTTTAGTTGTATTAAATATTAAAAGATCCTCTTTTTGTGATATTATGTGCCCTTAACAAAGTTGACGATGGGAAATCCTGCCGAATAACTAAACTTCTATTATCCTCATCTCCGATGCACGAACATCCTAACCCGTAAAAAGGCCGAAATTCACATTCTAATTAAATCAATTAAAGCAATTTTATTTATGCTGTATTTATCTATTCACCTGATAAAGCCATAGCTAAATCCAGCTCCTTTTTCAAAAGTTGAATCACGTTCCTCACTCCCGCTTCTCCGCTGTGCGCTAAACCCCAAAGAATTGAACGCACAAGGAAAACCTACATCCCATTGATCCAAATAGAATAATTAAATAAAAATAAATTATGATTAATGTCACTTGATTAAGTAACATGTCGGCTCCAAGGGGTAATGCTTTAAGGATGTCGGTTCCTCGAGTAATTCCACCATCGATTTATACTTTGCATCTCCTATTCAGTTGTTTCACAATCGCAGGTAGGGCGTCAATCTGTTACTACCGAGGTTAATACCAGCTTAAAATAAAATATTACTGCAATACCAAATTAAAATGTATAAAACCATTACTGAAGCTAGAACGCCGTCAAGTTGCCGACCTCCGTGATTAGAAACGATAATCCCGGCTACTCCGTGATGGGTGGCTAACTCTGCATCGTAGAATCCCTTTCACCAGGATCGGCAAAGATGTGATGCTACCAAGTATACAAATTGAATTATTACCATGAAATAATAAGTATAATAATAAACTTTATAATATAATAAGTATACCTTGTAAGCCATTCAATGTCATTCCAAGTGACACTAGGATCGAACACGTTATTCACATAGCTGGAGAGAGATATCTCTTGTCTTCCTATAGTTTTTTTATATTCTGAGTAATTACTATTTATCTTTCAAATAATTTTTTTTATGGTGAATAGTAATGCTATCTGATTTACCTAGATTCATTACGTTTCAGAGCCAACCGATTATCAAGTCTCGGAGTATCAACAGTGAAAACCACTGCTTTAAAACCCGCTGTTTCAGCTTGGCGGATCTTGCGGTTGCTGGTTTCAATGCAATGACGGGAATATATTTTATGTAGAGTGAACCAATCAACTAAAATATTACCGATCTTTGATGATGTACATCTGGAGCCATTTAACGCTTTTAGGCGCCGCTTTCGTCACTTCTTCTACGGTGCAATAAGCTACTGTACTCATTATGTAAACAATCCCCTCTGCTTCTGCAGCTATACGAATACGATGTAATATTCTTTTTAGAATCCTGTCCATACATTTTAAAACTAATATTGTATTACCTTGGTGTATTACCTCTAGCTGTAGCACATTCACCTTGCTCGAGAGCCATCTTTTGTAAGCCAATCGGAGCGATTCCGAACGGAGCAGCAGTCACAGTGCCATCCCAAAGAGCCGTTTAAGTGACCATCGAACGTTGCTGAACTCTTTTTAACATACGAGGCATCAACCGCCATCTAAATTATATGAATCATAACTAATGCTGCTCCTAGCTTATTATAGTAATAACTCAAAATGAAAACCTGTTAAATGCATCACGGTTGTCACGGAGTGTTTGTTCCTGATCAGCTCCACCCCGATAAAAAGCTGCAGCTGACTTTGGAAATAGTGTTTACAAGGCATAGTCTTCGTAATCTTGGAGGCAAACAAATTTCTCCATCATCTCTTGTTGTTTCAAAACTTGAAAACTGAGGATGATGCGTACCAGTATGTTATAGCCAACCATTACACCATACTATGAACATTTGTTCAGAAAACTTTAAAAAAAAATCGTTATGATTGGTGAATGCGCGACAGCAAAACGAGGGGCGATATGCATGTATCGCAGTGTGAATTCTCTGCTTTCCCCTTCACACTTAAATTGAAGACGAAATAGCAGGCACATACGTGGTGATAAAGTGCTACCACATTTCTTGTGGAACCAATATAAACCACGGATCTTTTTAAAGCTGAAAAAAAAATTACTAGATGCTGCGACAAAATGTATACGATGCGTAATCAAATTTCTTATACCATTTGCCGTGAAATTTAAAGTTGAACGGAACGGTCAAGTTAACATAACTTTCGAATTAAGAGATAGTTACAATAAACTGACGAGACTTTTGAAGAAAACGGTTTATCTCAGTTGCCTCATCATTTATAAGAGTTCTCGACTTTTAGTACTTTGCACTATTCGATTTGGCTTGAATTCTGCGTCGAATGGTGTGACACATTTATTTCTGGGCTCTATAAGTTTTGCTTAGATATCTAACAATTTTTTTATTTCTAAAAAGATCCGCGGTGTTTTATTGAAAAGTCCGCCAATAAGGCTGTACCGCAGATTTAGACAATCATCGGGCGATTTAATAGTATGATTACGTTTTATTTGTTATGCATGGTGGCCGCTGGGTAATTAGTAAACAGTTGTGAAAAAAAGCTTATTGTACTTGATTTGATGGTAAATATTTCTATGAAGCCAATAATTATATTTTTGGAACGTTCATAATACCCTTTGGTTGAATCATTTTCTTCAGAAACGATCATTTTTTAAAAGTGATGCAAGAAACGTCGACAGTAGCCTACTTTTGTGAGGTGCCTCAATACACTTACCGAGGCATCAGTTTCTTATAGTAAGTAGCATAGTGTGGTCACAGATTTCGTTTATCAAAGCATTTGTTAGTAGTTACTACTTAATTGTGCCTAGAAACGAGTAAACGACATGGCAAACGTCAACATTGTCTTCAAAATTAAGATCATCCGGAGAGGCACCAAAAGCCGTGACCGTTTCCGTAACATTGATTTTAGAATCAGCTCAACCGAGCTAGACAAGTCTGTCTCACAGTTAGCGCAAGAATGGCACAAGTGCTACAATCAGCCTAATTTCTACAGAGATCTCTTCGCGGATTTCAAATGCAAATTCCCTGAATTAGGAGACCAGCAGAAAAAGTTTAAACTCGCTTCTATTGGTAAGCATTAATATAAAGAAAATACAGTACTGGAGTTCATACATAAAAGTAATTGCTATCCAGATTCAAACGGCGACTTCATCTATATGGACACCTGGCATGATCTACACATTTTGCTCTATTTCAACAAGAAAAAGATTGCTGCGGCGGGAGTGATGGAAATTCCGCTCTGCATTACAGAATGGGCATAAAAAATCTACAGACATTTACAATTGAGCTGATGTTTTAAATGTGCGATTTATGTCCGTCTTAACTGAATTTTAATATTACATTCTGGAAAGCGCTTACTGCTGAAACTTTAAAACTAATTTGAACTTATCTTTTTCAGTTTAAGTCTTAATTTTTTTTCTTTTCTTGAATAAACCTAAAATAGAAAACCTTAATTGACAATGGTTGATACCTTTGGTAGTATTAGAAAATGTTTGTCTTCTTCCTTCGATGGGCACGTCCGCTGTTACGCGCAACACACCACTGTCCACTGATGTGTCACTGATGGGTTGCGTCTCTATTATCGTATTGCTATCGGTCATAAAGAGAAAAATTGCCCCATATTACTTAATATGTTGGTTTCTTCGGGAAGAAATTACCAGGGAACGAGTTAATTGTTCTTTCAATGAACCGAGTTGGTTACGATTTAGCTGATCAAAGAAGATGATGATGGAGATGATTTCCCAGATAGGAGGCGAAATTGGCATGTGGAAATGAATAATATGTTATTGTCAGATTGAGATTTTCATCCATTAGTACCGTAGGAGATCTATAGCGACAAGTATCATATTGAATTAAAAAGGATATAGTGAAATGATACTATAGACTACGGTACTTAAAAAAAAACATATTCTCTTAGATAAGAGCAGTCTGCAGTCGGCTCGCTCGGCTCCTGGAAGTGAAATTAATTTTTTTTTTAATTAATAAACAGGCGACATTAAAAATTATCGTGACAGTATGGGACTATATAAAAAAATACTTTTATGTTTGACATTTTTAAAATCACGTTGGTCGTTTTTAAAATTTGTAAGTAATTAAAATAAGAATCGTATTTGGAAGTAAACTATTTTTTATAATATGTTCTAAGAAACCAAATGTTAAATCGTCAGTTCATTAGTTCATAGATGATTCTTCGTACAAAAAATGATCCTGCGCTTAAATTACCATGAACAAATTCTTCCTAGAACTCATTACGGTATTGTATTACAAAATCCCCTCTCCCTGGCCTGCATACGAAAGGTGGTCGTCGTCATTCTTTCTTTTAAAAGAAACTTTCTTTTTCAAGTCCTCTCAGTAGTGTGGCAGTCGTTTGCTGAGTAACTTCTACCTACATCTCAACTTGTATAGTTTTAAAATTAGAAATGCCATCCATCGTGAATGTCCATTTCAAAGTGACCCGGGTTAACCATGATGGAAATAGGAGCGAACCGTATTCGCGTCTATTCTCTTTAGAGTCTATAGATTTCGACCAACCTTTCAAAAATCTTTCAGCCTCTCTGTATTACATCATAGACGCCCGTTTTACACGCTTTATTGAAGATGTCGAGAAAGAAGTTCTCGAAATTAAGAAAAACGAGGGATCCACAACGAAATCTAAATTAGTGTATCCAGGTAATAATGAATTATTTTCATATTTTCACGGTTTCGATGGCCATTCACGGTTTTCTATTGCATTTTGTTTTTAGATGAGGAAGGTGACTACATCTTGGTACAAAATGCGAGCGCTTTGTACGCTATCATCCAGAGGAACAAGACAAAGTGCTTGGCAGGCCAGCTAATTCCGTTATACGTATTGGATTTTTCGCAATCAACTGGTAATACTATCGTCAGCCCAACAGATTCCAAGGTATATAAACTATTTTAAGATCACTCACTGCCAAGAATATCTCCTTTATTTTATTAATTTTTTCGTGTATTTATTAGAAACCTGATGATAGAGAGACCATTACCGATACTATTTCAAAGCAATTGACGGACTTGGGAAGTCTCTACCAAAATCTACAAATGGGGCAAGAGAGCATTGTTAAGCTGTTGATAGCCACTTCCGACCAAACCAAAAGGGAGAATTCAGCAGCTCTAAAAGCTTCAATGGAGATCATGGAGACTCAAATGAAGGAACAGAGCGATGAGATTAAACAGGTTCTTGCTAACATACCTGCTCTTTTGAACGATTCGCGTAAGTGTTCTTAAAATCTCTTCTGTAACATGGTATGTTGAACAACATTTTCTTCACTTTTTAAGTGTCCCGTGAAGGCACCAAAGATCTTGCGATGCAGCTCTGGAATGAATGGACCCAAAAGATTCGGCCCCAGCAACAAGTTGTCATCGTAGAGGAGCCCAAACCGGACAGCATCCTAATCGAATCTAATTTGAATGGGGAAGAAGAATCCTCTGTTGTCACGCAAGAGAATTATCCCTTGGAAGAAGTAGACTGACTCGTCTCTTGGAAATAAAAAGGGCGATATCAACCAATAAGCTTTGAATGTCGTCCAATCATACTAAGCTTTTTTTTTCTTCTTTCTTTTGAATTGCTGTATTTTCGGTTTGCTAATAGCTATTCTTAATAATAAAATTATGCAGGCTAATATAATGGGCTAAGATTTATTTTTCTCCTATTTTCCTCTTACTTTGCCATTATCCAGGTCTGCATCCTCCGCTCGTAGAATCCCTTTCACCAGGATCGGCAAAGATGTGATACTACCAAGTACAGATAGAATTACTAACATAAAACACTAAGTATTGTTGAACTTTTAAAATAAGTGTAGGCCTACCTTTTAAGCCATTCAATGTCAATCCAAGTGACACTATGATCAAACACGTTCTCCACATAGCTGAAGAGAGATATCTCTTGGCTTCCTATATTTTTTTTTATATTCTGAGTAATTCATATTTAACTTTCAAATAATTTATTTTATAGTAATTAATAGTACTATCTTGTTTACCTGGATTCGTGTAATTTCAGAGCCAACTGATTGCCAAATCGCGGAGTGTAAATCTGAATTATTAGGAGACCACCAGAAAAAGTTTAAACTCGCTTCTATTCATAAGCATTAATATAAATAAAATTTGGTGCCAGTAATGAGTTCATACATAAAAGAAATTACTATCTAGATTCAAACGGCGACTTCATCTATGTGGAAACCTGGCATGATCTGCACATATTGCTTTATTTTAACAAGAAAAAGACTACTGCGGGATTGGTGGAAATTCCGTGCTGCATTACAGAATCTCCATGAAAAAAATCTACAGACATCTATTCAATGAGATGATATGGTGCAAACATGCAATGCTGTTTAAACTGAATTTAAATATTATCTAGGAAAGCGCTTGCAGCAGAAACTTCAAACTAATTTGCACTTATCTTTCTTCTCTTGAATTAACCTTAGCAGCTTAGCTATAAAGCAATAATTGACAATGGACAATTCTCGAGGAGTATAGAAAATGTTGTTCTTCTTTATTTCGATGGGCACGAGTGCTGATACGCGCTAGGGGTCATCCAAACACCGCTGATCGCGCCTCCATTATCGTCTTGTTACCGGTTCAAGATTCCCTCATGCTCCTTGTTCTCATCCTTCAGAGATGGCTGGCGTGATGTGTTGGTTTCCTTGGAAAGCATAAGCACAGAGTGAGTTGATTGCTCTTTTTGCCCGAGTTGACGACGATTTGGCTGTCAGATAATTACCCAGATAGGCAGGGGGAAAAGGCATGCGGAAATGAATAATATAGGCCTATATTAGCGTCAAACTTGGATTTTCATCCATTGTATAGGAGATATAGCACCACTTTGAATCAACAAGGAGATAGTGGAATGATCCGCTACTTTTTAAAAACATTTTTTAACAAAAAGTTGAAAACATTAGTTTCAATTACTCCCTTTTCTATTTTGGGTCATTTAAACATATGTGATACAGAAAACCACTAAAGCATGTGCACAAACACTAAAGCAGCCGGCTCGCTCGGCTCCTGAAAGTAAAATTTATAAGTAGGTGACATCAATCAACAGTTATTATGACATGATATAGAGTAGGTATTAGGTACAATGTGAGTCAAATAGCACCGTAAAAGGAATTATTGTCAAACAATTTAAACCCGATTTAACGAATAAAAAAACGAATTAGATTTTTGCGGCTATCAGTGATATGGTCGCACTGTCGCTATACGGAACTCAGCAGTAGGATGGAACGGATCTGTCCCTTATTCGTCGTTAATTATCACCTTGTAGTATCATAATGTAATCTTTTAAGTTTACGTTTTTTAACATATATTCTTTAAAACTTACTTTGATTGTTTTAAATGTGTAAAATATTAAAATAAAATCGTATTTGGAATAAAACTTATTATTTTTAAATATGTTCTTAGAAACCATCAATTCAATCGTACAGAGAATGATCCTATAGGTTTTTTGAATTTTAAGCAGCTATAGCTGCTTAAAAATGACCCTGAACAAATTCTTCCTAGAACTCATTAAGTTATTGTAAATATTATCTCTCTGATCTGCATACGAAAAGTGGTCGTCGCATCATCGCAGTCTCTTTGTTGAAAAGAATTTTCTTTTTCAAGTCCTCTAACTCTCTCAGGCTTTCAGTATTGTGGCAGTCGTTTGCTGAATAACTTCTCTCGAGCTAAACTTGCTTAGTTTTTAAAAAAGAAATGCCGTCCTTCGTGAATGCCAACTTCAAAGTAACCTGGGTTGATCACGATGGAAATAGAAAAGGACCTTATTCGCGTGTATTCACATTAGAGTGTATAGATTTAGAAAAATCTTTTAACGAGCTACCACTTTATTTACGCGACCGTTTCACACCCTTTATTGGCAAAATCAAGAAAGAATTTCTCGAAATAAAGGGAAACGAGGGATCGACTACGAAATCTAGATTAGTGTTTCCAGCAGGTCGTTAATGTGAATTATTCTTATTTTCACGAGTCCGATGGTCATTCATGGTTTTCTATTGCTTTTTGTTTTTATATGGTAAAGGTGACGACCACATCTTGGTAGAGACTGCGAACGATTTACACATCATCATCCAGATGAACAAGGCGAAGTGCTTGGCAGGCCAGTTCATTCCGCCATACGTAAAGGATTTTTCACAACCAAGTTGTACTACTATCGTCAGCCCAACAGATTCCAAGGTATATCGACTATTTTTACATCATACACTGCCAAGAATATCTCTTTTATTTTATTTTTTCCGTGTATTTATAAGAAAATTGATGATGAAGAGACCATTACCGATACTATTGCAAAGCAATTGACGGAGTTGGGTACCAAACTTGTCCAACAAGACATTGAGAACAAGCGTCTCTTCAAAAATCTACAAATGGGTCAAGAGAGCATCGTCAAGCTGTTGGTGGCCACTTCCAACCAAAACAACAAAGAGAATTCAGCAGCTCTAAAGAAGCTTCAATGGAGATCATGGAGACTCAGATGAAGGAACAGAGCAATGCGATCAAACAGGATCTTGTTAACCTACTTGCTGTTTTGAACGATTCGCGTAAGTGTTCTTAAAATCGATCCTTTCTCATTTTTGTTGATTAACCTTGCTATTCTTTTTTTAGGGTCTCGCGAGTGTATTAAAGATCTTGCGATACAGCTCTGGAATGAATGGACCGAAAAGATTCGGCCCCAGCACCAAGTTGCCTTCGTAGAAGAGCCCAAACAGGACAGCATCACACTAGACTCATTCAATATTAGTAGCCCAATTGAATCTAATTTGAATGGGGAAGAAGAATCCTCTGTTGTCACGCAGGAGAACAATCTCTTGGAAGAAGTAGAGATTCCGACAATAGTGGATGAGCTACGTCCCGAAATTTCAATTAATTATTTTAAACTACTTGGCAATGTTATTGTCTGTATACGGGTCAAATTATGGCTCGTTTTTTTAGTAAAAAAAATTCAAATGCAAGTGGTTTCATTTTTTTCACCTAATAAAATATTCCATATTATGTTAAAATAAATATAGATAAATGCGATGATATTGATAATAACATTCACTTTTATTTGTATATGTTTAGTTAAGTTAAATATTACAAGAACCTCCGTGCTTGTGGTATTATTATACCTTCACAAAGTTGACGATGGGAAATCCTGCCGAGTAACCAAACTTCTATCCACGTCTCCGATGCACGAACATCCTATTACGGAAAAAGGGCCATCAATAACTTTCATATTGATTCAATTTATTTAACTTTATTTAATTTGTCGATTCACCTGCTAAAGCCATTGCTAAATCCAGCTCCTTTTTCAAAAGTTGAATCACGTTCCTCACGCCCGCTTCTCCGCTGTGCGCCAAACCCCAAAGAATTGAACGTCCAACGAAAACCTATACTCCATTGATCCAAATCGAATAATTACATAAAAATAATAATGATTGATGTCACTTGATTATATACCATGTCGGCTCCAAGTGCCAATGCTTTGAGGATGTCGGTTCCTCGAGTAATTCCACCATCGACGTACACTTTGCATCCCCCATTCACTTGTTTTACGATCGCAGGTAGGGCGTCAATCTGTTAATATCATCATATAAATTGACATATTACAATACCAAACTAAAAATATATACAAACTATTACTGAAGCTTGAACGCCGTCAAGTTGTCGACCTCCGTGATTAGAAACGATGATCCCGGCTACTCCGTGATGGATGGCTAACTCTGCATCATCCGCTCGTAGAATCCCTTTCACCAAGATCGGTAAAGATGTGATACTATGCCAAGTACAAATTTAATTTTATTACCATGAAATAATAAGTATTAATAAACCTATTAAATAATAATGATACCTTTTAAGCCAATCAATGTCATTCCAAGTGACACTAGGATCGTACACGTTATCCACATAGCTGGAGAGAGATATCTCTTGACTGTCCATAGTTTTTGATATCCTAAGAAATTCGTACTTATCTTTAAATAATCAATTTTATGGTGATAATCATAATGGTATACCTAGATTCGTCACGTTTTAGAGCTAACCGATTACAAAGTCGCGGAGTGTCAACAGTGACTACCACTGCTTTAAAACCCGCTTTTTCAGCTTGACGAATCTTGTCGATGCTGATTTCACTGCGGTAATATTTTTGAGTAAACTACGGTAATGAAATTCTTAATATTTAGAAGATTTAGTACCGATCTTTGAAGATATAAAGCTGAAACCATTTAACGCCTTTTGGAGCTGCTTTTTTCACTTCTTCGATGGTACAATCAGCCCCAGTACTCATAATGTACACAATACCTTCTGCTTCTGCAGCTATACGATGTAATATTCATTTAGAATGCAGTTCATATAAATATGATCGAACTGTGTATTACCTCTAGCTGTAGCGCATTCGCCTTGCTCGTGAGCCAGCTTTTGTATTCCAGTAGGGGCGATTCCGAATGGAGCAGCCGTTGCAGTGCCATCCCAAGAAGCCGCTGAAGTGACCATCGAACGTTGCTGAACTCCTCTTAACATACGAGGCATTAATCGCCATCTAAATTATATCAATCATAACTTATGCTGCCCCTAGTTTATTATAATAATAACTCTCAAATATAAACCTATTAAACGCATCACGGTTGTCACGGAGTGTTTGTTCCTGATCAGCTCCACCCCGATAAAAAGCTGCAGCTGACTTTGGAAGTGTTTGCAAGGCATAATCTTCGTAATCTTGGAGGCAAACAAATTTTTCCATCCTCACTTGTTGTTTTGAAACTTCAAACTGAAGATGATGTGTATGTGATACGGTAACCAACTATTACACCAATCTATGAACGTGATATGAATTATAACAATATTTAACAAACCGAACTCTCATCACGCTCCTACTGTTATTACAACATAGGTGTTGAGTTGTATATTATGACTGCGTTACAACAGGCAATAGTTGTCACTAAGGAGGTGACAATAGGGACTGAGGGAGACCGGGTCGTCTCGCTCTGGAAGACGAGCTAGCTCTCCCTATTAGAAGAAGGGGGAACGACCCTGACCACAGATAAGGAATGACCTAGATATAGAATAGTGACTCGCACACCCAGATGTTGTGGGGGAGGTTCACTTACTGAACACAACAATAGGGGTACACAAATGAATATGTATTTGAACCACTACCAAGGTATATCACATTTCTTACATCATCGTGCAGGAGAAAAATGATAAGCTTGTTCAGAATTTTTTTTAAACATCATTATGATTGGTGTAGGCGTGGGCTCTAGAGGGGATTAAAATATATGCATACATCGCAGTGTGGATTCTCTGCTTGAAGACGAAATAACAGGCACGTACGTGATGATGAAGGGTCCCCACATTTTGTGTGCGTAAGCTTAACAAAAGACAAGTTGCTGCGACAAAATTTATACTATACGTAATCAAATTTTTTATACCACTAGACGTGGAATTCAAAGCTGAATGGATTGGTGAAACGTACAAGTTTAACATAACTTACGAATTAAGAAATAAATAAGATAAACTGAAGATACTTTGGAAGAAAACGGCGTCATCTTCCATAAAAGTTCTGGACTTTTACTTTGCACTATTTGATTTGGCTTTCAGTTCTGCGTCGAATGGTGTTTATTTCGGGTCCTGTAAGTTTTGCTTAGATATTTTATAACAAGTTTTCTTTATTTCAAAAAATGTTCGCGGTTTTTATCGAAAAGTTCGCCAAATATGAGGTCCATGATGTCCCGCGGTCCGCGTCCGCCGATTAGTCTGTAGTCTATACAATACCGTTGATTTAGACAACTATTGGGTCACTATATTTATGGTTACTTTTTGTATTTTATGTATGGTACTTGCCCGCTGGGTAGTTCGTAAACAGGTGTTGAAAAAACAAACTTTTTTGCACTTTGATTTGATGGAAAATATTTCTATTAAATAATTTATTGTGTTTTTGGAACGTTCATAATACCCTTTGGTTGAATCATTTCATCGGAAACGATCAAATTAAAAAAATGATGCAAGAAACGTCGTCAACACTTATGCGAGTTGCCTCATCACACTTACTGAGGCACCAGTTTCTTAAAGATAGCACCACAGGGTGATTACAGATTTCTTTAATCATATAGCATTTGTTAGTAGAACTACTTAATTGCGTCTAGAAAACGAGGCCAAACCGACATGGCCGACCTCCGTGATTGGAAACAATAATACCGGATACTCCGTGATGGATGGCCAGCTCTGCATCATCCGCTCGTAGAATCCCTTTCACCAGGATCGGCAAAGATGTGATACTACCAGGTACAAATTGAGATACTACCATGAAATAATAAGTATTAATTAATTTAATAAGTATACCTTTTAAGCCATTCAATGTCATTCCAAGTGAGAATATGATCGAACACGTTATCCACATAGCTGGAGAGAGATATCTCTTGGCTGTTCATAGTTTTTAATATCCTAAGTAATTCGAATTTATCTTTCAAGTGATCTATTTTATGGTGATCAATAACAATATCTTGTTTATTATTACCTAGATTCATTTCGTTTCAGAGCTAACAGATTACCAAGTCGCGGAGTGTCAACAGTGACGACCACTGCTTTAAATTCCGCTTTTTCATATTAATCTTCGTGAATTTTTATCTGTTACATGGTTATCGATACATCATATTTTGGAGGAGCTAGAGATGGACAACAGAGTTCAGAGTTCTTTTACCTTGCCCATCCAAATGAACAAAACAACCATTAATCGCGCACGCAGACCTCCTATTTGGCGGACTTTCCTATGTAAACCACGGACCTTTTAAAGCTAAAAAAAAATACTAGATGCTGGGACAAAATTTATACGATTCATAATTGAATTCTTGTACCATTGGACGTGGAATTCAAAGCTGAATGGAATGGTGGAACGTACAAATTTACATAACTTGCGCATTAAGAGATAATTACGATACACTTAAGACACTTCGGGAGAACACGGTTTATCGCAGTTGCCTCATCATTCGTAAGAGTTCTTGACTTTTACTTTGCCCTACTCGATTTGGCTTTGAATTCTGCGTTGAATTGTGCAATTACTTTATTTCAGGGTCCCATAAGTTTTTCTTATATATCTAACCAATTTTTTAATTTCTATAAATTGGTCCGTGGGTTTTAATCGAAAAGTCGACCGGATATGAGGTCCACGTCCGCGGTCCGTGTCCGCCCATTCGTCTGCACCGGTACTACTGATTTAGAAAATTAGATCGACTTAATATCGTAGTATGATTACGTTGCGTAAGTTATGAATATCCCGCTTGGTAATTAGTAAATTGGTGTTGGAAAAACATTCTTACACTTGGATTTGTACCGGTATTTGATGATAAATATTTCTATGAAATCATACATTTATTGTGTTTTTGGAACGTTCATAATACACTTTGGCTGAATCATTTTCTTTAGAAACGATCAATTTTTAAAAGTAATGCAAGAAACGTCGACAGTACTTTTGTGAGGTACCTCAATACACTTACTGAGGCATCAGTTTCTTATAGTTTGCAGCATAGTGTGGTCACAGATTTCGTTTATCAAAGCATTTGTTAGTAGGTACTACTTAACTGTGCCTAGAACGAGTAAACGAAATGGCAAGCGTCAACATTGTCTTCAAAATTAGGCTCATCCGGAGAGGCACCAAAAGCCGTGACCGTTTCCGTAACATTGATTTTAGAATCAGCTCAGCCGAGCTAGACAAGTCAGTCTCGCAGTTAGCGCAAGAATGGCACAAGTGCTACAATCAGCCTAATTTCTACAGAGACCTCTTCGCGGATTTCAAATGCAAATTCCCTGAATTAGGAGACAAGCAGAAAAAGTTTAAACTCGCTTCTATTGGTAAGCATTAATATATTAAGAAAATATAGTACCGGTATGAGTTCATCATACATAAAACTAATTGATATCCAGATTCAAACGGCGACTTCATCTATATGGACACTTGGCATGATCTACACATTTTGCTCTTTTTCAACAGGAAAAAGATTACTGCGGGAGTGATGGAAATTTCGCTCTGCATTACGGAATGGCAATGACAAAATCTACAGACATCTATTCAATATTGAACGACGCTGCAAACATGCGATGCTGTTTGTATGCCTTGTCTAAACTGACTTTTAATATTATCCAGGAAAGCGCTTGCGGCGGAAACTTCCAAATAAATTTGAACTTGTTTCTATTTCTTTGAATCTATATAATTTTTGTAAGCGATAGCCTAGAAAGCTATAATGTTTGACAACAGGCGATTGTTGAGTGTAAAAAGATGTTTGTCTCTTTCCTTCGATGGGCACGACCGCTGATACGCGCAAGGGGTCAGCATTACACCACTGGTTGCGTCCCCATAATTGTCTTGTTACCGATTTCTTCGTGAAGCATAGCACGAAGTGAGGTGATTGTTCTTTTCGTCCAAGTTGATGACGATTTGGCTGATCAATGAATATGATGATGGAGATAATTTCCCATATAGACGGGGAAATTGGCATTCGGAAATGAATAATATGTTATAATATGTCAGATTGGAATTTTTATCCATTAGTACCGTAGAAGATCTAGCGACTAGCATCATATTGGGCTATAGTGGAATGATATAATAGGCTACTTTTTAAAAGCATATTCTCGTAGATAAGAGCAACCGGCTCCCTCGTCTACTGGAAATGAAATAAATAAACAGGTGACATTAAAAATTACCATGACGGAATACAATATTAAAATATGAGTCCATTGCATAAAAATAGAAAAAAATCGTTCAAAGAACTGGCGAAAAAAAACCTGAAATACAATAATGAATTTCAATAAATAATAGAAAACTAAACTAAACTAATTAGATGATTAGCTGGATATCGGTGTCGCTGCGGAACTTATTAGAAGATGGAACGGATCCCATCTTTGTTTGCCGTTAATTATCACCTTAATATGTGGGTATGCGCTAACCCTTTGTGTTTTGATTTTTTGAAAATCCCATTGATCGTTTTTTTTTTTCAAATATGTAAATAATTAAAACAAGAATCGTATTTGGAAGCAAACTTTTTTTTTTTTAATATGTTCTTAGAAACCATATGTTTGATCGGAAGATTTAATTGATTCTTCGTAAAAAAAATTGACCCTGCGCTTAAATGACCATGAAAAAGTTCTTCCAAGAACTCATTACGGTGTAGATATTGTATATATCATATCTCTCTGGCCTGGATACGAAAGGTCGTCGTCTTCATCCTTTATTCTGTTAAAATAAACTTTTCTTTTTCAAGTCCTCTCAGTATTTTGGCAATCGTTTGCTGAGTAACTTCTATCTATCTAAACTAACTTATTAGGTTTCTTTAGAAATGTCATCCATCGTGAATGTCCACTTTAAAGTGACCCGGGTTAACCATGATGGGAAAAGAAGCGAACCTTATTCGCGTCTATTGTCTTTAGAGTCTATAGATTTAGACCAACCCTTCAGCAAGCTTTCAGACTATCCGCAGTACATAGGTGTCCGTTTTATACGCTTTATTGAAAATGTCAAGAAAGAATTTCTCGAAAGTAATGGAAACGAGGGATCGACCACGAAATCTAAATTAGTGTTTTCAGGTGAATGTGAATTGTTTTCGTATTTTATCGGTTTCGATGGTTTTTTATATTTGTAAATTCACTTTTTTTTCATTTTGTCACTAGATTGTGAAGGTGACTACATCTTGGTAGAAACTGCGAGCGCTTTGCACACCATTATTCAGATTAACAAGACGAAGTGCTTGGCGGCCCGCTATTTAATTCCGCTATATGTAATGGATTTTTCGCAATCAAGTTGTACTACAATCGTCAGCCCATTAGATTCCAAGGTATTGAGACTATTTTTAGATCACTCGCACTCCAAGAATATCGTCTTTAACTATTTACTTTTCGTGTACTTATTAGAAAACTGATGATAAAGAGACCATTACCGATACTATTTCAAAACAATTAACGGACTTGGGTACGAAGCTTGCCCAACAAGACAGTGAGAACAAGTGTCTTTTCCAAAATCTACAGATGGGTCAAAAGAGCATCGTCAAGCAGTTGAGGGCCACTTCCGAGCAAAACAACAGAGAGAACTCAGCAGCTCTAAAAGCTTCAATGGAGATCATGGAGACTCAAATGAAGGAACAGATCAATGCGATTAAACAGGTGCTTGCTAACCTACTTGCTGTTTTGAACGGTTCACGTAAGTGTTCTTAAAATCTCTACTTTCTCACGTTGTGTTGATTATAACCTTCCCTTTCCTTTTTTAGTCTCCCGTGAGTGCACCAAAGAAATTGCGATGCAGCTCTTGAATGAATGGACCGAAAAGCAAAGGCCCCAGCACCAATTAGTCGTAGAAGAGCCCAAACGGGAAAGCGTCACGCCCGACTCATTCAATAGTAGCAGTCCAATGGAATCTCTATTGAGTGTGGAAGAAGAACCATCTACTGTCACGCGAGAATATGTCGAAGTATCGACTGATGAAGAAGGAAACTGCTCTGAAACGATTCCTATTTTGGCATCTGATGGGATTAAAAACTCTGATGTTTTGATGATTCCTTCCGAAGAGATTGTTGGCCTGGATATTGAAGATTTAGGGGAGGAGGATGGTGCCAGTGTCAGATCGGATTCATCAACTAGCAGCGCTGGAAGTGTATGGGTCATGGAGGATATGGTGAAATCAACAGCTTCTGTTAAAGAAACAGTCCCTGAAGAAGACAAGACAAGCCATCATCCTGGTAATATTTTGAATTTTGGTAATTTTATATTTATATTGATGTTTTATAGGTGTGTGGTGTTTTATTAGATCCATTGATTGATGGAGCTTTGGAGAAGATGCTGGCCATGGGATTTAAGGATGAAGGAGGTTGGCTGACTCGTCTCTTGGAGGTTAAGAAAGGCGATATCAACCAAGTTTTGAATGTTCTCCAATTATCCTAAGCTGCTGTAGTATTTTTTTTTTTTTTTTTGGTCTGAGGTATTTTCGAATAGTTAATAGGGATTATGGACGTTCTATTCGTAATAAAATACTGCTGCCTAACTATATAAAAGGCCGTGATGATACAATATACGATTTGAAAAATCATAGACAAAAGTTCGTTTTCATTTATTATTTAAAAATTATTTAAAATTCTTCGGGCAATGTTATTGTCTGTAGACGGGTCAAATTAAGGCTTGTACTTTCTATTTTTTTTTTTTTAAATCAAAGTTTGCAAGGTTTTTCTTCCTTTTTTTTTTAATTCAGCCCCAATTATTCAATAAAATATCGATACTCGATACCATGTGAAAAATAGATAATAAAATAAGATACAATTGATATAAACGACATCCATTGTAATTTCTATATTTGCTAAGTTCAGGTAAATATTTTAAAAAAGAACCTCCGTATTTTATATTTTTACCCTTCACAAAGTTGACGATGGAAAATCCTGACGAGTAACTAAACTTCTATCCACATCTCCGATACACGAACATCCTAATGCGGGAAAAAGGCCAAAAATAAAAGTCAAATTAACTTAGTTTAATCAACTCTCCTTTAAATTTTTCTATTCACCTGATAAAGCCATTGCTAAATCCAACTCCTTTTTCAAAAGTTTAACAACGTTTCTCACGCCCGCTTCTCCGCTGTGCGCCAAACCCCAAAGAATTGAACGCCCAATGAATACCTACACATCCAATTGATCCAGCAAACAGATAATTATAAAATAAAAAAATTATGATTGATGTCGCTTGATTATTAACCATGTCTGCTCCAAGGGACAATGCTTTTAGGATGTCGGTTCCTCGAGTAATTCCACCATCGATGTACAATTTACATCTCCCATTCACTTGTTTTACGATCGCAGGTAGGGCGTCAATCTTTTATTATCAATAAAATAATATAATATTGCAACTTCAAATTAAATAATATAAGCTACAACTGAAGCTAGAACGCCATCAAGTTGACGACCTCCGTGATTAGAAACAACAATTCCGGCTACTCCGTGATGGATGGCCAGCTCTGCATCATCCGCTCGTAGAATCCCTTTCACCAGGATCGGTAAAGATGTGATACTACCAGGTACAAATTGAGCTACTACCATGAAGTAATAAGTATATATTAATAAACTTAATAAGTGTACCTTTTAAGCCAATCAATGTCAGTCCAGGTGAGGTTGGGATCGAACATATTCTCCACAAAGCTAGAGAGGGGTACCTCTTGGTCTCCCATTTTTATTATTCTGAGAAAATTATATATTGTTTTAAATGATCTATTTTAAAATATTACTTAATGAAACTATCTATTGTTTTTACCTAGATTCATTACGTTTCAAGACTAACCGATTGCCAAGTCTCGGAGTATCAACAGTGACAACCACTGCTTTAAAACCCGCTTTTTCTGCTTGACGAATCTTGTCTATGCTAGCTTCACTGATGGTTACGGAAATATATTATAGAATGAGTCATCTTATTTTTATTTAATTATAGGATTTGGGTACCGATCTTTATAGATGTAAAGCTGTAGCCATTTCACGCCTTTAGGAGCCGCTTTGGTCACTTCGTCTATGGTACAATTAGCTCCTGTACTCATAATGTAAACAATCCCTTCTGCTTCTGCAGCTATCCAATTTAACATTCATTTAGGATCAAGTCTATACGCTCTATAATTATTAAAGAATAGTGTACTACCTCTAGCTGTAGCACATTCGCCTTCCTCATGAGCCATCTTTTGTAAGCCAGTCGGAGCGATTCCAAATGGAGCAGCAGTTACAGTGCCATCCCAAAATGCCGTTGAAGTGACCATCGAACGTTGCTGAACTCCTCTTAACATACGAGGCATCAATCGCCATCTAAATTGTATCAATCATAACTAATGCTGCTCCTAGCTTATTTTAATAAATTCAAATAACACCTATTAAACGCATCACGGTTGTCGCGGGGTGTTTGCTCCTGATCAGCTCCACCTCGATAAAAATCTACAGCTGCTTTTGGAAGTGTTTGCAAGGCATAGTCTTCGTAATCTTGAAGGCAAACGAATTTCTCCATCTAGCAATTTAGAAACTGTAAACTAAAGATGGAATGTGTGTGTAATAGCTAACAATAAAACTACCTATACTATGAACGTGACTTGAATTGTAACAATAAAAAACTGAACTCTCACGCGCGTATTGTTCTTCCAACATACACGAATGATTATGTATTTGGACCATTACCAAGATAAATCACATTTCTTACTTCATCGTGCAGCAGAAAAATAATAAGTTTCGCTCAGAAAAAAAGTACCATCTCACCCGGAAAAGTAGAGAAGACGGTCCTGCACATGTTACACACACAAAATACTTTTTCTTTTTTAAATCGTAATGATTGGTGAAGGCGTGGCAGCCATAGGGGAATAAAAATATATGAAATACACTGTATGTATGGATTCTCCTCTGCTTTCCCCCTTCACCCTTGATTTGAAGACGAAATAACAGGCACGTACGTGGTGATAAAGGGTCACCACATTCCTTGTGTGACTGGACAACAATATTTTAAGGAACAACACTTTTCTTCACCGCGATGGAATATTATATAACATTTAAAAAAACGCGAGCAATTCATTCTTGGAGCTGGACGTAGTTTGCGGGGAAGAGCCCAACTTGACCGCGACACTCTCCTCGCCACCAGCCCTCATCGATCTATTCAAAAAATAAAATATTAAAATTAAATTATTAAAAGAATATCAAATTTTAAAGTTACCATTTCAATGTTAGTGATGATGTCATCCGGGTCGAAACTCAGCTCGTCTTCCGCGCTAGCTTGGTAGTCGTAGAGAGCGACAGCGACGTATCCGGAACCGTTTTCTTCTGACTGGGCGGCCATCTCCAACTGTGGATTCTCTTGAGCGTAATGATCCACGGCTTCTTCCTCTTCTTTCCAGGCGTCCTCCGCTTGTTCCTCCTTCCAGGCAGCATCATCCACCTCTTCGACAGTTTCGGCTAACAATTGATGATGCCTTTCTTCAAGATGAGAGATGGGACGCTCCGGAGCAGCAGAGGGAGCTGGTGCGACTACAACCGGAGGCTCTACTTGAGCTGGTGGAGCAACTTCCTTCTTGATTGGCTGAGGAGAAATCCGTTGAGGCACCGGCGCAGCAGCAGCCGGTTCGAATTTGTGAGCAACTTTATTGACCGTTGGACGGACAGCTTTCGGTGGCGGAGCACTCTATCCAATTATAATTAATATATATTAAACCAATAGAGAAAATAACCAGCTATATATTGTTATCACCTCCGCAGCTTTCTTGTTCTCTTGAGCCAAGTTCTCAAATCTTGATTTAAGTTGGGAGGCTTTTCCTTTCTCTGCATTTATTTATATATATAAAGATATATAGTTGTAGGCTTTAAAAACAATACTATTGAAATATACCTGCAACAACTGGTTTGTTCTTTTCGTAAGTAGTACCAATGCTTCCTGCATCTTCATCGAAACCAACGGCTGCTTTATCCTGTCGGTCCGTCTGCACACCAAACTTCCCTCCAAATCCTTTAGTACCATCGGTTTGACTTTCGTGCTTCTGCACTTTCTCTTGATAATCCCACCCAACAGCACTCTAAGAAGGAAATATGTTATTGAATTGATATATAAATTTATTTAATTACAAGATCAAACTACCTTATCAACGCGATCAGTTTGAACGCCAAACTTGCCGCCAAAGCCTTTGGCACCATCCGTTTGGCTCTCGTGTTTTACAAGTTTTTCTTGATAATCCCACCCAACAGCACTCTTCAAAAGAAGGTTTGTTGGTAATATTAGTAAAAAAATCAAGTTGATTTTAATACCTTATCAACACGATCAGTTTGCACACCAAACTTCCCTCCAAATCCTTTGGTACCATCGGTTTGGCTTTCGTGCTTCTGCGCTTTCTCTTGATAGTCCCACCCTACAGCACTCTGAGATGAGATTTAGTTAATATTTAATTTCATTCAAGCTCTGTTCAAGATCTTACTTTATCGATGCGGTCAGTTTGAACGCCGAATTTCCCACCAAAGCCTTTAGCGCCGTCTGTTTGGCTAGCGTGTTTTTCAACTTTGGCGACGTAGTCGTGACCGACCGCAGATTTATCCATCCTAAATTTCCCATTTAATAAGTGTTTAATAGATGTTCTTAGTTTTTTCTCTGAGTGTAGACCTACCTGTCCTTTTGGACACCAAACTTTCCACCAAAGCCAGTAGCATAATCTTTTTGAGAGGCATGTTTCTCCACTTTTTCAATGTGCTCATGTCCAACAGCACTTTTATCCATACTAAAACAAGATTTGAAAATTTGTTTTAATATTTACCCAATAGAAAAGGAACTATGAGACACTACCGATCAGTTTCCACTCCAAATTTTCCACCATATCCATGGGATGCTTGAGGTCCCGATTCCATGCTTTTCCTCTTGATGGCTGCATCCTCTTTAGCAGTTTGCTCCCTCAATGCACACATGCTGTCAAGAAATAAATAATAAAATATTAAAATACTACTTTCAAGTACTACAGTGAATTATGTTACTCAATGGCACCGGCAGTCCTCCCACCTCCCCATCTTTGTTCTTCCTCAGTAACGTTGTTGACATAATTTGGGTCCGTGTCCCATTCGTCGTCATCTTGATTGTTCACCTGTTAAAAAAGTAATCAATAATTAATTCTATGACGCAAAAGATGAGTAATCCTCTACTAACCACAGGCTTGATGTTTGATCCGACGGCTGCTTTCCACATGGCTGAAAATTGAAATTTATTGTTCCTCTAAAGGGTGAATTCAACGGAAATTAATAAATCCCCAATCAAACAATCTAAATAGTAATAAAACTGAATTCAATCGAATAAAACCGGCGAAATAATAGTCGTCACACCCTTTGAAGAAATTTGTGACAGATAAGACCCAAACAACTTGAAGATGACAGCGTTGCCACAAAGCGTTCCGATTGAAAAAAAAAAGAAATCATAGATATTTATTTATGGTTTGACAAAATTAGTACCATTTCTTAGAAAATTTTTATTTTAGTTATGTGTAAGAAGTTAAACTAGAACAAAAGCTGTTATTCAAAATTCACGCAAAATGATAAAAGCCCCAAAATTCCGACAACATCGGAACTCGAAGCAAAAGTCAGCAGACGAATGTAAACAATTGGAAGCACGAAGCCGTATCGTAATTATTGAACTCGCCGTGAACGAGTGTCAGTAATTAATTGAAAATCGTCGAAATTTTTCGTAGAAAATGTCCACGCGTTTGTAAGAATTTTAAATTGTGAAAAAAATTTCTTACCTCAACTCATTACCATAATTTTTCTCATTTAAGATACCCAGCTTACAAAGAAGGATGCAAGCAGCTTCGTGTGTATCTCCCCAACTTCTGGATGAAGATGTTGAAACCAACACACAGCCTTCTCCCCAACCAGGTGCAATTCATTGTATCGCCACAAATGACCAAGTTTGATGTTCGTCAATACCTCGAGAAGATTTATAAAGTTCCAGTTGTTGATGTTCAACTTTACAACCACATAGGTAAGTCATACCCATGATGCTTTTTACTCTTCTTTTCATATAATCATCATACAATATATTGTATGTTGTTGCTTTATAGGGAAAACAACAACAACTGGGAGGGGTTATATTGTTAAGAAGGAAGATGACAAAATTGCCTTTGTAACTTTGGTAACAGAAAATTGATTTGATTTTAAGATTATCATGTCTAATAGTAATCTATTGTAACTGTAGCCAAAGGACCAAACTTTTGTGTTTCCTGATTTATTTGGTGCTGCTGAAGAAGAGGAGAAAAAGAACAAAAATTCTCTGGAGGAGATTGAAGCAGCATTTAAAAAGAAAACAGCAATCAATATATCCAAACAAGGAATCCCTTCTTGGTTTAGTCATTAAAACTTTCATAGTAGATACAGTGTAACATGATTTTTTTCAAATGTTCTCAGCTTATTAAAACAGATAGTTTTGAGTCCATTTACTAGCCTTTAATTTTCTTAGGGCACATACTCAGGGATACTCGGCTACTTCCTTAGTTATAATTATAAAATAGACGACTACCGATAAGATACAGAAGAGATCGGTTAGAAAATAATCGTTCTATTTTAAATGTTCACCACAACGAAGGCGTAAGATATTCACGTGACAGTCGTGAAGATTAATATTTCTACCATCAGCTGCCAGCTCGTCGTGATACTATTTTCAACAATATTGGTTTGACAACACCTTCACTTCTAACCGAAAATTAGTTATTTCGCGAGATTTATTTCGGATTGAAAGGGGACATGGACGTATTCAGTTTGTGAACAAATCTGTCCGACTTGATATAGGCAGAAATCTTGTCGTTCTCTTGAATACGAGCGTGGTAAGCCTTGAGATTTGGAAAGTCGTCCAGGAGACCGGGCACCAAGATGCAGAGGGAGTCGAACGACTCGTACATGAGAAAATCTATGTAAGTGATCTAAGGCAACAAATAACGAACGGTCACGTATCGGAAAAGGTTATATTTTGGAAAGTTATGCACTTACGTGATCACCGACAAAGTATTGATGAGTGCCCAAAAATGCGGACAGTTCCTTCAACTTGGTCGGAAGATTCTTGACGAAATCGGGCTTTTTCTGCTCCTAAAAAGAAGAAAAACGTCGTCGTTTAATAGCTTTTCTTTGTAGCAAATGAGAATAAATTTAGCTTACAAATTCGGAGCTGTAGAACAGATCACATAACTTTGTCCGCATATCTTCGGCCTCAGCTTCGATTAAGTCGAGACGGATTTGTTCGGCCTCGTTATTTGCCTTCAAGTTGTGTTTACGACCTAGATATTTGAGGATGGCGAATGTCTGAGAAAGTTTCACGTATTCATCCATGTAGTAAGGAAGCTATTTTAAAAAGTAACAACTTTATTGGTTCACTCTACTATTAGTCTATTACTGCGTTCAAAATAATATTTTACATTGGGGAAATCTAGGCCGAGATTGGGTTTCTCCTGCATCCACACAGCCTCCTCCGTCGTATCATCGTAGCGCCGGTCTTCGTACTCGACGTCGGCGTAAGCCAATAAGAGACGAATCGGCTGCCCGTACTGCCCGTTTCCATAAAACAAATAATCATTACAATCACATAATAAAGAAAATAGTGTTTTGATAATGCACTAATATACTTACTCCTCGAATGCTCCAGTATCCGAGCTTAACAGTGGGAGCCATGGCTTTTTGTGAAACACAGTTCTAGAAGGAAGTTAGGAATCGATCCACACTTAGTAATAGACTGAGGAAAATCAAGTTCAAGATCAAGAATGCGCTTCAAGCTTGGATACCAGCTCAAGGTCATTTGTAGAAGAAAGTTTGACCAGAAGGTGGCGAAAAAAGCACTTCGTCTCATCTTATAGGATTGGCGGTAAAGTGTTTCCCCCACTGCTCGTGTCGCGCAAGTGAAACGACCGCTTCAATCATAGTCTAGACCGAATAACCTGCAAATAGCCTTTCTATAATTGTTGTCATTCAAAAAATTGAGTCGAGATCCGATCGGTCTTCATGTTACCTTGCAAAACTTCAGCAATCAAATTTACTTTACAATATTTATTCATTCTTGATCACATTGGTTTTTTTATTCATTCTTTTTTTGGGATTCAGCTAAGCTGAGTATTTCTCAGGTATCTTAAGTTGGAAACCACGTTAAGGAGACTAGAAACAACCTTAAAAAAAAGGATGCGTCGAACACTCTTGTAAATTTCGAAGTCAATATCAGTGGCAGCCAGATTTACTCATTCGGTTTATTATTTTAATAACATAATAATGCTTACACCTGAATATAAAATTTTAAATCGGTAAGCATCAAAGACGTTTGGGGGGAATTATTTCGGGTTGAAAGAGGCCATTGACCCATTGAGCTGGTGAACGAATTTGTCCGACTTGATGTAGGCAGAAATCTTGTCGTTTTCTTGAATACGAGCGTGATAAGCCTTGAGGTTGGGGAAATCGTCCAAAAGACCGGGCACCAATTTGGAATGGATGTCGAACAATTCGTACATGAGGAAATCGATGTAAGTGATCTATAGTATCAAATAGCAATAAGTTTTTTGTTTTAATATAGGCTATATTTTGAAAGAAAAAGCACTTACGTGATCACCGACAAAGTATTGATGAGTTCCCAAAAATGCTGACAGCTCCTTCAACTTGGTCGGAAGATTCTTGACGAAATCAGGCTTTTTCTGCTCCTGAATAGAGGAAATTAAAATATTATTTACTCATCGCCATATTTCTGGAAGATAGAGAATTAAAGAGATTCAACTTACGAATTCGGGACTATAGACCAGCATAGACCATTTGCCCCGCATATCTACAGCCTCAGCTTCAATCAAGTCGAGACGGATCTGTTCGGCATCGTTGTTTGCCTTCAGGTTGTGTTTACGGCCCAGATATTTAAGAATGGCAAATGTTTGGGACAGTTTCACGTCTCCATCGATGTAGTAAGGAAGCTTTTAAAGAAACAAACATCTTTTATTCTTCTATAACAGTGTGAACAAATTAAAAGGATTGTTACATTAGGAAAATCCAGGCCGAGATTGGGCTTCTCTTCCATCCACACAGCCCGCTCCTCGTCCTTGTAGCGCCGGTCTTCGTGCTCGACGCCAGCGTAAGCCAACAGGAGGCGGATCGGCTGCGCGTACTGCCATATTTCGATAAAAAGGATACATTACAATCACAAATAAATAATATATTGTTTGGTAAAATGACTTACGCCTCGAATGTTCCAGTATCCGGTTTTAACAGCGGGAGCCATGACTTTGTATGAGATGTACTTGTAGAAGGATTCGCTACACGAATGAGGAAATAACTGCTGATTCACGGCCCTTTATAGAAAGCAGTCTAGCCAGCTGGTGGCGAAAACAACAACTCTACGTCTCCGCTATTGATTGGTCAAAAAAGTATAGCGGGAGGAAGACAACACTAACTGCGTACCCCACTACTCGTATCTCTCCTTTTTTTCTCGTGGAGGTGTGTCGCTCCCGCAGGCTGATAACGACCGCTGCAATCATAGTCTAGACCAAATAACCTTTCCTATCTGCTGTTATTACAAAACAAGTAAATATTCGATGAGTTGAAAACAAATACTCTAAACTAATTGCGTGTCCAATTTTCCGATTTTTTTTTTTCGTTTTACTAAAGCAATTGAATTCACGCCTATGTGCTGTATGATGAGTCTTTTGCAGTACCTATACATATTGAATATATGATTATGAATAGTTTTGAAAATAAATGGCTAGGAAAAATATATTTATGCCGCTTGCTGTTTAGTATTAACATACTAATCAAGAGTGCGGAATTCTTACATTGAGAAAAATCAGGTTAAAATTGGGTTTGTCCTGTTTCCGTCTCCTTCCTCCTTCGACGAATCATCACAGCGCCAGCTTTCGTACTCGACGCTGGCGTAGTTCCACAAGAGACAAATCGGTCCGTGTGTGATTTGCCGTATTTCGATGTAAGAAAAGCATTAAAAAAGACGTTTTCCTAAAGAATTCTTCTTGATGAATTTACTATTGTATTTATTATAAAAGCCTTGTCCAGTATCCGGGCGGCGGTCTTAAGAGCAGAACCCATGCATGGCTTGTGGAAAGCTTTTTTTGAGGCAGCAGTTAGCGCACCTTCAATAATGAAGAAAAATCCCTCAATGTCTTTTAGAGACAGCATTCCAAAAAGAAGTAGGTGAATAAATGGGATGTCTTCACGGCGGAAATCACAGTAAAGTGAAACAATACAGTGCAATAACGACGATAACCCTAAATTTATTCAATTGTATGATTTTCGCGGAAGAAAACAGTAAGGGAAACGACGCAGAAGCATAATTATAAGGCGACCACGGCCCATAGGTACATTGCCATTTTCTCATGTGTTTAAAGTTGTTTTTCTCATTTCTTGGGATGGAAGTGTGTCGAATTCTCAGGTTTATAACGAACACTAGAATAACAAGCCTAATAGATCAGCTTATATAAGTCTCGTTACTCCTTGCCAGTTTCCCTCATTCAATTCATCTTCGTGACTATCACGTTTATAGCCTTTCATTTTAAGGTATATTGCAAAAATCATACTTAATGTAAAGTAGGCTCCGTTTTGTGTACATTTTAAATCGAGAATAATATAATTTATTTTACAATTAAAAAATTAGATAAGTTAACTTCGAATTATAAGAGTTTTGAGTCGAGCGATGACGATTACCCATTCCACTCATATTGAGCATAATAGAATTTCTATCGAATATTCGTATATATTTTAAGTGTTAATTAAAAATTGGGTGTCGTATGGACCCCTACAATATTTTCTTCAACTTTTAATATCTTTAAGTAAAAAAATGTTTCGTTGTAAACCATTATTTTCTTTTGTATCCTTACATTTAAAAAAGGAAACAATAAAGTAGGTAATTGTTTCTCTCTTTTATATATTCATTTCATAAATATTGACGCAAAAGATGAACATTTTTTAACGCACCTAGCAATGTTGTTTTCTATTTAAATATAAAACTGAATGGGTCTTTTAATAAGCGGGCTTGTAGTCGGCCTTCTTGTACTCGGGGGCAGCGTAAGAGTGGGCAACGTGCTGCTGAGCGTGGATCTGGTCATTACGCTTGATGTGAGAGCCCTTGCCGGGGAGAGTGACCCACCACTGGGTGTCGGTGTTGTCACCGTTGCGGGTCTCCTTCTGGCCGTAGTCGTTGTAGTACTCATCCTGGACAGCCCAGTCGAAGTTGTAGTAAGGGACGTGGGAGTAATCAACGTGCTGCTTGCCGTAGGACTTGTAAGAGTCGGCGGCGACGATGGCGACCAAGGCGAGGAGAACGATAGCAACCTTTTTAAGAAATTACTTTTAATTTTAACTAGATGTTCCTCTTTTAAAATGATTACAATACTATATTACATATGATGGTTTATTACCTTCATGTTGATGCTTGTTGAGTTGAAACTGAACGATCCTGGTCAACTTGTGCGTCCCTTTTTATACCGTTCTCAAAATAGTATCAATAGAATATATGATTGTACAAAATACATACCGGTACCGTACTATGAACGAAGAAAGTAAAAGTAGGCTGCTGTGCACGTAGGCTAATCATGACCAAAGGGGGGAATTGTTATCTGATACTTTTACTTAGAATTGTCGCTACTGGCTGCTTAGTTATAATCTCGATATTCCGGGTCATGATGGCTGGACCATATATAGTTTCTACATACATATACATATAATCAAGAAAATCCACATTCTTACAGGGTTTTTTTATTCGTCACGAACCTTCAGTTATGAATATTATTGGCATAGCCTATTATGGAATTTAGGGCGCTTAAAGCTCGTGTTGATATAATGATTAGCCGCTTTCGGGGAGAAAACGATTAAGATTGACCCTGTTATAAATTTTTCAACACAATTGGTCAAACCAATTAAGGGAATGGATAGAATTATTTTATCAGATTTAATTGGGAGGCCAGGTCACTGAGTTGGGATTATTTTTAGGTAGCACCTTTAAATTTAATTTTACGCTTTTATGGTGAATTAGATTCAACATCGTGTACTAATTTTTATTTAACGTATCTATTGTTATAAAGGCTTCAACTACTTCGTTATTCGTTGGAATAATAGTAAATTATCATTCATTTTAATTTTAGTAAAAGGTAATGGAATCATACTTCGTTGCCTCCTTCGCATAATAAATCACTACAACTAAAGTGGTTCTCTATGCTATTACAACTCACTCCTTCGGAAATAATAATGAGGCCTGTACAATAAAGGGTTTTGAGACTGGTAATGCGAATGTATAAGTTAAATTCTCTGTAAATTATTTCATTTAGAAGTACCTGAAAACTTGTTTTTTGACTCCCTAGAAGTTGCAACGGACATCTTAAAACAATAATCATTATTTTCCACGGTTTCTTGAACATTTATTCGCTTCAAAGAAAAATAGTGAAACTAAAAACAAATTTTACAATATTTCTCTGATATATATTTTTCTTTGTGTGAGACGACACAGCATGATATAGTTTAACGCATCATTAAAATAAGTTTCTTTTATTTTAATATGATACTGATTATCAGCTTCTTAATAGTCGGGCTTGTAGTCGGCCTTCTTGTACTCAGCAGGAGCAGCATAAGAGTGGGCAACGTGCTGTTGAGCGTGGATCTGATCAGTGCGCTTGATGTGAGAGCCCTTGCCGGGGAGAGTGACCCACCACTGGGTGTCGGTGTTGTCACCGTTGCGGGTCTCCTTCTGGCCGTAGTCGTTATAGTGCTCAGCATCCTGAACGGCCCAGTCGAAGTTATAGTAAGGGACGTGAGAGTAATCAACGTGCTGCTTTCCATATCCCTTTCCGTAAGTCTCAGCGGCGGCGATGGCGACGAGAGCGAGGAGTACGATAGTGATCTATAAATATAAAAAAATTTAAAAACTGGAGTTGAGGCCTCCTCTCTTAGATTACAAGACGTATTATTTTTAATAAGTCGCCCCTTTAGATCGACGTTATAGACCGTGGAGGTATGAAAACAATTAAAATAATAGGAAAGAAAAAATTAGAGAATTTTGTTGTTTATACCTTCATGTTGATGCTTGTTGACGAGTTGAAACTGAATGATTGTGGTCAACTTCTGCGTCCCTTTTTATATGGAATATGGTTCTCAAAATAGTATCAGCGGTATAGGCTAGATCAGAATTCGAGATAACCATACACACTAAGAAAGTAAAAGTAAAACATAATATGTGTATAGCCTAAGCATATTACCAAAGGGGAAACTGCTATCAATACTTTTACTTATTGAAATTGTCACCAAGGGTGACATAGCTTTAATCACGATATACCAGGTTCATGGCCACATCAAATATCATAGTAACAGGCAAATCAACATTCACAGCTGTAATTGTCATTACTATTCGTCACGAACGTTCTATTGTAATCATTTTTTAAATAGTTTATTTCTATTGCGCCTAGCACAGTATAGCTCGTACTGCTGTAATAATGATAAACTACCGCGGCTTGAAGAGGTTGAGATTGAGATTGAGTTCTTATGCACAATTATTATCCGCGAATGGCTTGACAGTGCCAGCCTAGCAGGTTCAATTTTAGGCTGCCTATCATTTTTTTTTAATTGAATTGATTTATTGTTTTGAAATTAATGATTTTCAGATAGGCACTCTCATTCATCTCTATTTTTCAACAAAACGAATAACTTATTCATCATCCGTGTTTTTAATTTCTTTAATTTATATAGATGAGCTAACGATGTATATGTAAGCGGGTGTTGGATTATTTTAATACATCTCCAGGATAACCAAGAATAAGTTAATTCCTCGGATGCAATTACCTTGCAAAATGCAAATAAAATTAAAATGCAATTGGTGTTTACTCCGTTTCGTTTACATTTTCCAATCGGGAATCATATAATTAATTGTAAAGATAAGAAGCGATTTGAGTCGACCGACGGTTACTCATTCCATTCAGGTTGGCAGCTATAGTCCGCAAGGCCACAGTAGTTCTACACTGACGATCGGCATGGTAGAATTTCTATCGAATTCGTGACGACTTTGTCGTTTGATTGCTAAAGATATGACCAGCAGGCAAACTACTTATTTAGTCTGACATTTGAAGAGCCACATTATTGCAGAGTCGGCATTGTTTCTACCGAAGTACTGATGATGTATTGTTCTCATCTCTTTCGAAAACTAGTTCTTATTATAGACCTATAGGCATCATTCAAAGCCTGCAAATGAATGCTGATGTACGTCATGGAATTGTTTTCCGTCGGTGTGCAGCACAAATGGTTGCTATGGACTTGAAATCATATTTTGATTTGTGAACAGGCTCTGTATAAAGGTATAATACATGCCAGGAAGATGTTGGTATAACATAATTACCATCCTACTGGTGAAGCGATGATTTTCGCATCGATGCATGCTGGGCCTCATATGAGGGCGTGTTGCGGAGAGGTAAAAGTTTAATTTAAACTTGACTTAAGGCGTTATATATTAATAATCGTTATTATTTTGAAACTAAATAATAGACTCCCGGTGCACTGAAAATCGTTAGGGACACAGCAACGGGCGATGTAATTTCAATGGAAGGTATATCAGCCGAGATGCTTAAATGGATGGCTCGCAATCTCAACCTAACGTAATCATTATGTTTAAACAGCTCAATAGTTCTTCCTTGCCCAAATTGAATTTTATGTAATAATTATCTTTTATAATGTCATTATTTTGGAATAGATACGAGTGTGTAAACGTACCGTTAACCACAGTTGAAAACACTAGCACCATAATAGGAGCTCTTCATTACGCGACGCATGATGTAAATTATAGATCCCTCAAATATTACGTATCATATTGTACGATTCGTTGTATCAGGTGTGCGATGTACTCATTGGACCGATTTCATTCCGATACGATCGCTTTCAGGCGATGGACTATCTTTACCCCTGGGTTACGGAATCGGTTCAATTACTTATCCCAATGCCTTCATTCGTAAGCAATTCATTGGCTTTCGTAGAACCTTTTACGTTTCAAGTAAGCAAGATCATTTCAATTATTTCCCTTTTATATCAATTGTATGCATAAATCATGTAATAGGTTTGGATGACTATACTGGGTTCGATACTTGTTATGATATTAATGTTGATGCTAATGGATTACTTTAAAGGGCCATCCGTAGAGAGCAATAACCGTTTTAAGCTAAATTTACACTGGCTCTTCGTTATTGGCTCATTATTTGGACGAGGTAAATATAAGGTTTGAACATTCGACAACATATTACTTTATTCATTTCACATTAGCTGCATTCTGGGCTTCAAACAAAAGTCGGATTCGAATTCTAATGGCTGCTTGGCTTATCGCCGCTTTCATCCTACTTCAAATCTATTCTACGCAACTGTTTAGCTACGTAATATCTAGTGTTCCTCTGCCACTTGTCAATTCTGCAGAAGAACTAGCCAACCAACCTAACATCGATCTCGTAGTTGCTATCGGTTGGGCACCAGATTTAGCTATCACGGTATAAGATCTAATCGCATAAAATATCTTTCTGAAATTAAGTGTTCATCTACAGAAATCCGATTTTCCACTGATGAAAAAATTGGCAAAAAAACTGGATCAAAATCCGGCCACTTCTCGCTGCCTCAGTGTTCGGCTTTGTGTCGAACAAATGAAGAAAAACAAACGACCAACAGTTTTTATCCACGTATATGCAGACAATTAATTGTTAAATAATGTAAATAAATAATTTTTTTTTATGTGCAGCAAATTGGCCCAATTTCTTTGATAATGATGAACGATTTTCGCCAGACTGGTAAATGTAATTTCGCCCTTGCCAAAAAGAGTTTCGATAACGTTCACCAATCTTGGTTAATACGCAAAGGAGATCCTTTCACTGAATTCTACAACAGAGCGTAATATATGTTATATACATTTATTATGTGACTTATTCATTATGGATAACTTGGTATTTAAAAATAATCTTTTCAGGACTATGCGAATGCATGAAGCGGGTTTGCTAAATCATTGGTTGAATATTTATCAGCCTAAACCCCACAAATGCCTCAAAATGGCGAAACCACAGGACGATCTCCGTAATCCTGCGAAAATCAGTCTTGCGAACTTATCGATGTCGTTTGGCGCGCTCATCGTCGGCTACATTCTCTCCTTAATCGTTTTCATTTGCGAAAAGGGTCACGCGACTATTGCGACTTGGTTCGTGATATCTAAATTTCTCTATAGAAGTGCCTTTCATTCCCTTACAACACAGTGATGAATCTTTTAAAAATGCACCCTTATTTTTTAATTATTAAATATCACGTCTTAACAAGTATGATATAACCGTATTTTCATTTTTAAGCGCGCAGATTCAAATCAATTAGAAAAGTTGAGCATAATATGGGAATAATAGTACCGATAGAAGGAATTTTAAGATAAATTGTGTACTCGAAAATGTTATTTCAATACTGCATTTTTTACTTGGTCAATAACATTATCATTCTTTAAGTTGTGGAATAAGTATATGTCAGGAATAGGAAGCTCTTGTTATTCACGTACTCGTTCAACAAGTGATGATGGCAGTGGCATGATGTTACCCCTAACTATAAAATAAAATACGGTATTTAATAAGAATACATTGCACAAAAGAACTCCATATCTATTATCACCGGTCTACCTCTACCGTTAACACTGAATCCTCTATAACTTCCGGGTTAGCCACCGTATTCTTTGAAACCTCCGGCCGGGTTACACAACATATCCACCATAACACCATTGTAGCCTCCGGAAGCGTAACCTCGGTACCGTTTGTAACCCTCATGAACGGAGCGACCTGAACACTGATTTTATTACTACATGTAACTTTTTAAAGTAAGTTTTGAATTGACCATATTTCTGAATTTTCTCATAAATAAGAACATTATAAATTTTATAAGAATTTTGAATGAACATGAATCGAAAGACGGAAATTTGAATTGCTTTATTTTTTCGATTTTTTTTATGTGACAGTACGTATTGATTGGTAACTGAAATCGATTGACAACTTCAAAAGTTGTGAGATTTATTTCCAGTTGAAAGGGGCCATCGCTCCATTCAGTCGGCGAATGAATTTATCCGACTTGATGTAAGCGGAAATCCTCTCGTTTCCTTGGATCCGCATGTGATAAGCCTTTAGATTGAGGAAATCATCCAAGAGGCCGGGCACCAATTTGGAATGGATGTCGAACAACTCGTACATGACGAAATCAATATAAGTGATCTGTTTTTATTTGTTTAAGAAAAAGCTATAGCTATTAGTAACCTGGTTTAATCAATTGAAATTGCTGTATAATTAACGACACTTACATGATCACCGACAAAGTATTCATGAGTTCCCAGAAATGTGGAAAGTTCCTTCAGCTTGGCCGGAAGACTCTTGACAAAATCCGGCTTTTTCTGCTCCTAAAATTCGTACAAGAAAGAATTAAAATCTCTACATTTTATTAGGTAAATAATATGACTGCAGCTTACGAATTCGGGGCTATAGACCAACGCAATCCATTTCGATCTCATGTCCAATGCCTCAGCTTCGACCAAATCGAGCCGAATCTGTTCCGCTTCGTTGTTTGCCTTTAGGTTGTGTTTACGGCCCAGATATTTAAGAATGACGAACGATTGAGACAGTTTCACGTCTCCTTCAATGTAGTAAGGAAGCTTTTATAAGAGAGAAATTAACATTGTTGCTTTCAATTCTTCTAAAAATGTAATAAAGAATTAACGGGATTCATCTTACATTGGGGAAATCTAGGCCGAGATTGGGCTTGTCCTGTTTCCACACAGCCTCCTCCGTCGTGTCATCATAGCGCCGGTCTTCGTACTCGACGCCGGCGTGGGCCAGCAACAGACGAATCGGCTGCGCAATCTGTCGTAATTCGATGTAAAACAATAACCATTACAAGACTAAAATCTATATTTTTGGCAAATATACTTACGCCCCGGATGCTCCAGTATGCGAGCTTAATATTAGTGCAGGGAGCCATGGCTTTAGTGTGATGAATTTCTCGAAGGATTCGCTGCACGAATGACAGAAAAACTGCTGATTCAGACCCTTTTTATAGTGAACAGTTTAAATAACGGGTGGTGAGGAAAAGCACGACTTGGTCTCCCCTTTTTATTAGCGGGAAAGACCATCAGGGATGAGAGGAGAACTACAAATTCACACCCTGCTGCGCGTGTCATCCTCCTTTTTTCACGAAGGTGTGTCGAACCCGCAGGCTGATAACAAGTCTAAAATAAATATAACCTTGGTAATCTGCTGTCATCCGGAAAACGAGCCAAGATACGGTCAGCAACATACCTTTAACAATTTTAAAATTCTATAGTCCATTTTTATTCATTTATTATCTCGCTTGACAACAACCAAATCCGCATACTTTAAGTACCAATCTAATCTGTTCAATAATAAAGTTTATACACAACAACTATAGGTATAGCTTTATGGTTTCGGATGTATTGAATCAACTCATAAGTTTTATGACTGAATTATTTACCACCGAAAGTAGCCACAGGGCCGTTCAGTGGATATTTAATACATTTGTCCGATTTCAAGTAAGCAGCAACCTTATCCAGACTCTGGATTCTGGAATGGAAGTCCTTCAAGTTCTGAAAAGCATCCAGGGCAGTCGGTTCCAGTAGAGAATGTTGGTCAAAGAGCTCGTACAGCAGGAAGTCGATATAGGTAAGCTGTTAATAATGACACTGTAAATTTTCTCTTCTTTTAAAAAAAAATAAAAAAAATTTTTTAGTTCATATTTACATTGTCGCCAGCGAAGTAAGGATGGGCTCCAAGAAAATTTGAAATTTCTTTCAGTTTAATTTGGAGGTTCTTGAGAAATTCTGGCTTGTCTTCAGACTGTGTGGAGCATATAATAAGATAACTATATTGCGGCGGTACTTAATTCTTAATTATAAAATAAGGTAAAATGTTGCATACGAATTTCGGTTCAGGAGCGTAGCAGAGTTGTCCCCATTTGGTTCGCATGTCCATGGCTTCAGCTTCGATCAAGTCCACACGAATTTGCTCCTTCTCCGTTTTCGGAGCAAGTCCATACTTACGGCCGAGATACTTTAGGATGGCAAATGTTTGAGACAGTTTCACGTCTCCATCAATGCAGTATGGAATCTATACAGTAATCCGATACTAAAATATAATTATACTTTACATAACATAGGGAAGCAACTTACGTTGGGAAAATCTAGGCCTAAAGTGAATTTCTCATTGAGCCAGTCACTTCGGTCCATACCATCCCCTAACTTGTAGCGCCGGTCTTCATACTCGACGCCGGCATGGGTCAGCAGAAGACGAATCGGCTGCTGATACTGTTTTAAAAGAAAAGTTGAATATGAATATTATGAATTAAAGTCTATTAAAATTGGGAAACTGATTGCTTACGCCTCGAATGTTCCAGTAACCAATTTTAACAGGTGCCATTGTTAACTGCTGATTTCTTACAATAGACTGTGTGCTACGCAAGACTGAACTCACGAATAAGTTCTAGAACACGTCTGTCAGATCTCAGAGCCTTTTATTTGGCTTTATTGATTTTATAAGGCCGCAACAGTTTGGCATGATCATTGGTTTACAGCAGCAGATAACGCCACGTATAATATCTGAATGTATTTCGATTGACTACACCAATACCATACATTGTTATAGAAAATAGCAGCAGCAAAGAAATGGAATGCGAATGCAAATATCAGCATATTAAAATTTATTAACCAACAGAAACTTCCAGAAAGACGAATTTGGCAATGCTAAAACAATATAATGCTCTTCAAGGATGAGCGGAGATAAGGACGATGACTTGGCAACATTCGTTTCCTCTCCACACTTACCTAATTATAATATTTCTACAGTTTTTGAAAAATATTATACTCTTCCGCTATTTTAGAGTGTTGTCTGCGATTTCGAACCTTATTCTTCTATATTCATGTCAGTCATGCGGTATGCGATATAATATGATTTAAAAAAGGAGATAAAAGATGTTATTGCAGTTGAGAGTTGATAATTATGGTATCGAACTATTTTACTTGAAAAGCACCTTTTGGGTCCGATCAATGGATAGGATATAAATTTTTCCGATTTAATGCAATCTACATTCTTTTCAGGGTTCCTTACAGATTTGTGTGTGTGTGAAATCGATTCTATAGTTTATTTGGAAAGCATCCAAGGTAGTTGATATAGTTCCAGAATAAAATGTATATAAAAAAGCTCGTACATACATTAGTAAGTCAATACAAGTTATGTATAATTTTTGAACAGGAATAATGAATAATAGATTATTGAATGACGTAGGGGATCCATTTTACATTTCTCTTTGAATACTCGTCTTTTTTTAAAAACATTATTTCTATCACATAAAATAAAGTATTGCGTAATACCGTAATATTAGTTTTAAAATACGAAGAAATAAAATTAATTATGAAATTTAGGTTGTAGAACCAAGTTGCGACTAATAATTAGTCTTTCCAAATTAGTCGACCCGAATTTGCACCTTATCCGTTTCCGAAGCTAATCCGCCGTACCTCCGGCCGGAGTATTTTAAAATGAGAAGTGTGTCAGCAATATTATTTTCACATAATAATGTAATAACGAACCTCAAAACGTTTTATTTCTATGTAAAATCATTTTTAAGTGAATAGGAAATGAATAAAAGGTAATAAAATCCGTTCATTCATATATAAAATCAGTATAATATAATTGCTTAATTACTAAACTTAATTTTCCGCATCTCACGATAAGTGAAACTCATATAGAAACTCCAAAACAATTATAAAAGCTCATCTAATCACAATGCGAGATTATATTTTTCTCGTCCTGATGATAACAAAGCTACTGGTTGAACGACCGCGGATAGCCTATTTGATCTAATGGATTCACCGGTGTGTTGAAAACAAGGAATAATAAGCACCAAGTTCAAAGTCTATTCCACTTTTCGTTACGGTATTACTGTTAGTATTTATTATCTTTGCAACATCCAATCATGACTGAAGTTATCAGGCCTTATTAATGTTATTGAATTTTTTCACGATGCTGGCTACATGATAATTGACTTTTCAATACTTATTTTCCACCAAAGGAAGCGAAGGGTGGAGTTAGCGGAAAAGCGATGAACTCGTCCGATTTCATGTAAGCGGCAATCTTATCGAGTGCCTTGATCCTGGCGTGAAACCGTTTCAAGTTTTGGAAAGCATCCAAGGCAGTTGGCTCAAGAATGCAATGTATATCAAAGAGCTCGTACATCACAAAGTCGATATAAGTAATCTATTCATCAAAAATAGAAATGAATTTTTCAATATGATTGCGATTTCATATAGCTTTAATAGATTCTATACATTGCTCCCTGCAAAATATGGATTTTCTCCAAGGAAATCTGACATTTCCTTTAATTTAATTGGAAGGTTCTTAACATATTCTGGTCTCTTGTCGTTCTGGAAAGATAAAAAATTACGAATACATAATTGATATTCGATTATAAGTAAATCGATACAAAGTCTGGAGTGAATATGCAGAGCTGAACCCATCTGGATCTCATATCCAATGCTTCCGCTTCCATCAAATCGATCCTGATTTGCTCCTTTTCAGTTTTCGGAGCCAATCCATGCTTCCGGCCCAAGTACTTGAGGATTGCAAAGCTCTGCGTGAGTTTCACGTCTTCATCCACGTAATAAGGGAGCTAAAATTCAGCTTTATTATTAATTATTGTATTTTTAAATATGTATTTTTGGATTACATTGGGAAAATCGAGACCTAAAGAGTACTTTTCGTTGGCCCATTCACTTTTAAAAAGAGTATCTTGTCTAGTAGGACCCATTTTGTAGCGAAGTTCAACGTGTTCCACACCAGCGTAAGCCAATAGAAAACGGATCGGCTGGTGAAACTGTGATATTTAAAAAAAAAAATCCAATTATAACAGGTCGTGAGGAATTTTACATTTTAGTAGTATCTTACCCCTCGGATATTCCAGTACTCTGTTTTAACAGGTGCCATACTTTAAAATATTTGGTTACCTAAAATAATTAAATAACGGATGAAGCGGAGGTGCGCAAAAGAACTCACGGTACTATAAGAGTCCTGATTTCAAAATGTTCCAAGACAACACTAGAATAGTTTAAATTATCATTGGCTATTAGCTAAGTCATACAGATGATAAAACTTATCAGTTTTATTTCATTTCAAATTTTGATAAATTTTTATTATTTCAACATAGATCTTATGGCACGCTAACATTTGAAATTGCAACCGAAGCCGGTTCATTGTTTGTTGACTTTAGGAATAAGAATGATTCAAATGCTTCAATTTATTTAATATATGTCATATTAAAAAATTATGCGAATCGGAATTCTAATGACAATAACAACAGCAATGAAGATTTTTAAAAAATAGTTAGAGGGTATTTAGAATGAAAAGATTTTCAAATTAATTTTCATTTCATTTTCCACCAAAGGAAGCCACAGCACCGTTAAGTGGATAAGAGATGAACTTGTCCGATTTTATGTAAGCTGCGATCTTGGGCAGTCCACGGATCCTAGCCTGAAATTGCTTCAAATTTGGGAAAGCATCCAGGGCAGTAGGCTCCAAAACAGAATGTTGGTCCAAAATTTCGTACATCACGAAGTCAATATAGGTTATCTATTATATAAAAGACAGTTATTTTTTTTTTACATTCCCTAATAATCGATGATCGTTCGTGATTGAATTACATTGCTCCCCGCGAAATAATGGTGCGCTCCTAAGAAGTTGGATATCTCCTTCAATTTCACCTGAAGATTTTTAAGGAACTCTGGCTTCTGTGCAGCCTTTTAAACAGAAAAAAGCCATTTAGTGTTACACTATCACAATTTTCTTTAAAATTCTTATACAAAGTCGGGGCCATAGCAGAGTTGTCCCCATCGGCTTCGCATATCCAATGCTTCCGCTTCTATTAAATCAACCCGAATGTGTTCCTTTTCCGTTTTCGGAGCCAATCCATGCTTCCGGCCGATATATTTTATGATGGCGATGGATTGGGATAATTTCACATCTCCATCGATATAGTATGGGATCTATTTTTACACATTTATAAATTTTAAATCAATTAAATTTTACGAACGGCATTTATATTACGTTAGGGAAGTCGAGTCCTAGGTTGAATTTGTCATTAGCCCAGTCATTTGTATCGAATTTGTAGCGACGATCCTCGTATTCCACTCCGGCGTGGGTCAATAGAAGACGAATAGGTTGCTGAAACTGTGAGTATTATTACAAAGATAAAATTACATTAGAAATAAATGTGTGATGGTATGAATTTGGTTTCTGTATACTCCTCGGATATTCCAGTAGCCAATTTTAACAGTAGGTGCCATCTCTATATAATATTTTAGCAGTTGAAGAATTTGAAATTCTTATATTGCTATAGTTTGTGTAGCACAAACAGTGATGTACTAATGTAACAAATGCATCAATCCATTCTTTTTATACTTTATTCGATGGTGGCCACAGGTGCTTGGAAAACGGTTGCTTGGAATGATGGAGCAAAGTATTTTTATGGCAGAGCAGTGATCACCATGAAAAAGCTGCAAGGAAAGATGATTCAGCACAATTTCAGCTATCTCGCTTCCTTCTCGTAATGACCGTATATTGCACTAATGTATATAAAGATATAGCGCCAAGTTTTAAAGTAGAATCATTTCAACATCTGCAACTATAGCTTTATTTACCGTTGCATTCTCGTTGATTCAATATTTAAAAAGGGCGCCACGCAATTTTTAACATTGCTTATTTATCAAAGTAAATAATTTAAATTAAGTCTATACTGTTGGTTTGTTGGACTGTAAACAACGTTAAGCAGTGTCTTCATCGTACTTTTGGTATAGCTAGGTTTACGACGTTAATAAAATATTTTCCCACCCAAATCCCAAATTACACATTGGATTCCTAATTTACATTTGGAACGATTTGAGCTAGGGTCTATTGATATTATTCAATGGGTGAACAAATTGATCCGACTTGATGCAGGCTGCAATCTTGTCATTTTCTTGGATCCGAGCGTGAAAAGCCTTTAGATTAGGGAAATCATCCAAGAGATTGGGCACCATGATGCAATGAGTGTCCAACAGCTCATCTCATTATTTACACAGGTTGCTGGAGTTCAGTTGGCCACAAGGTTCCATTAAAAGCACAGAAGCCTTCAATTTAATACATTAGGGTTTCTATAAACAAAGCTCTGGTCTTGATTTGCTTTAGGCAACTGGGAAGTAAACTCTTTTCTCCGCCTTAAAAGACGGTAAACGCTTGTTAAGGTTTTAAATAAAGGTTTTTAATGTCAGGAGCAACAATATATTTTGGATCCTTAATACTCTTGGGTCGCGCAAATGCCTTTTCTTTTCAGCCGGAGGTTATCAATTCGTTGTCGATCTTAGAGCAACTGACTTGAACCGTGCGCAACTTCATAGCCTAGCCGATCTTATCTTATTAGCTCCAACTACCTGTAGGCTCACCTATTCAGAAAGAGCTTCTATACACCAAGACATATGTGATTGCCTACTTGATAAAATCACAGTAAAGCAAAGTGACGGGCAATCCGTGAACAAAGAAGAGAGGAAATGTGCCGAAAGTGACAATCCGTTAACCAGGAATACGCACGGCATCTTCAGTTCACCTTTGAAGGTTGTATTCGTTTTATTTGCATTAAATCTTCACTTATTTAGTGAATTTATTAATAATATCATAGTGCATTGGAAGAAGGAAAGAGTTTCTCTCAGTACCGGATTTTATAAAAGCAAACGGATCCCGAATGAGTTCGAACCTACTTTAACTTGCTTAGGACTGGACCAGGAAAATATTTCAGCCGTTCAGCATTCGGCCACCTCGTCGTCCGTTTCTGACGATGAAGAAAGTGAGGAAGAGGAATTGTATGGCTCGTCTTGTTATTCTGACAGCGATAAATTCGATATTGTTGATCCTGATGGATCAGTGGAAAAGTAATCTTTAAAAAAAAATGATATTTATGAATCAAGAAATTATATATCAACTCAATATAGCAGGAAGAAGTGGAAGCTACAATTCCGGAGCACCACTGAACAATGACTCATATGTTGAGAGTGTTCAACTGATGATGGGATTCGTGAGAAGTACACCGGCTTAAGAATCCAAAATAAACAGGCTCGTTTATACATCTCAATTCAATGGTCGATTTGAGTCAACGAGCGAGTGTGCTTCAATTAGAAATGCTGCCATTTTCGTCTTACACAAGTTTAATTTAGTTAACCCGACGGATTTCCGCGCCATCCAGATCATTTTGGACCATCAAAGTATCCGATGCCAAGCTATCGAGAATGCCAAATTCTTGCTCAACTTTCTAGTTAATTTTCTTTTAAATAATTTCAATCGATTGAATCCAATATTGTTTATGTAATTCTTTTTTCAGTGATCCGTCGCTTTCTGATGCAAGATCCAGTCGTTGAGATTGCATGCTCATTATGCTCATTTGCTATCAAAATATACAAAACATCAACATCCCAATAGCCCATTCGTCCTCTTTTGACTCAGCTATGCCGGCGACTGCCGACTAGCGCTACAAAGAAGAGGAGCGGGCTATGTAGTTTGAGGATGCAGGAGAATCCGTCTAATGACCCAATCTCAGCACGAGATAAATTTGACAGCGACAATGGTCTTCATCGCTCACCAACAGTCCCTCCAGAATAAGCTTCAGCATTGCCGCTTTGTTGAAAGTACTGAAAAGCTCGCGTGAGTTTGTGATGACGAACAAGTCGTTTGACGTGCTTCGAAAAAAGGTTTGTTGTGATCTTTATATTTAAAACCGAAAAGGCAAGTTAATTTTATTACCTCATTAACGCGATCAGTTTGAGCACCAAATTTCCCTCAAAAACATTTGGTGCCATCAGTTTGGCTCTCGTGGTTCTACGCTTTCTCAATTGATAGTCCCAGCCTGAGCAGCACTCTCGGAGATATTCAATTCAGTAGCAGTAAATACTCTCATCCAAGCTCTGTTCAAGGTCCTAATTTATCGATGCAATTAGTTGGAACACGGAATTTTCCAACAAAGCCTTTAGCACCGCCTGTTTCTCAAGCTTGTTCATAGATAGAGGACGGAAAAAAATATCGAAATACACTTTTAAAAATAAATAATTTGATGGTTACTTAATTGTTTAAGAATTCGCTTGATGATACCAGGATGGTGCAATTCAACTTTTTCTACGGATAGGCTATATAAGGGAGTAGATAGAACTAGAAATATAATCCAATCACGTCAACTTACTCAATCGTCGAAAATGAATCAGTCTCATTTCTTTATCAAGCAAAAGATGAGCGTTGAAGAAGAAAACATGTGCTACGTTGCCGAATTCAAGAAGTCTAGAGGAGAGGTTCTTAGAGAGATGTACGGAGTCGAAATTATCATTCCCGTAGTCAACGGAGGTTCCGATTTCTTCGTAGAAGGACCAGCAGTTTATGTATACGCCACACAGAAAAACATTGAAGAAAGTCTGCCTAAAAAGAGGAATATCAAGATCAAGGAAGTAATGAAGATCGATGCGGACAGCATGTACTATGTCAACGGCTACAAAATGTCTAAAGTAAAGCTTCTTGAAAAGATGCACCAGATTGAGATAGGGTACCAAGGGGTCTATGAGGTTTTCTTAACTGGACCGCCTGTAAATGTCTATTCGGCCCAGCAGGAGATAGCTGAGAGTTTTCCGTACGAAACTAGATTCTTCATCGTAAAAGACTACATTGACTTTGTTCTGGGGTCTAACGGCGAAGGAAAGAGAGAAATGTCGGTAAAATACAACGTCGTGATTAGCATTAGCCTGGAAGGAGAGGTTGCAATTAAGGGAACCATTTCGAGATGCAAGGACGCTAAGGAGGCCATAGAAGCCAAGATCGCGACAAAAAAAACATTTGAGACTTACCAGGAAACGGTATTTGTTACGCCTGACCAGTTTTCTCTCATCGAAACAAAGATGATCGAGTCTACTTACGGCGTATCTCTGTGTGTTAGGGGGTATCCACAACTAGATAATGGTTTACGATATGAAATTGTGGTGAAAGGAGCTTCGGCCGAATTAGTCTCTGTCGCCAAAAAGGAGATCCTCGAGAGTCAGCCTTATGCATGTACGCAAGAAGTCAATGAGAAATCTGTCGGAAGGATCCGCGCTCACGGAGGAGCAATAGTACGACGGCTTAACGAGCAATTTGGTGTTCAAATCCGTTTCAAAGATAAAGAGATCGTCATTTCAGGGTCGAAAGAACGCGCTGAAGCTGCTAGGGAAGTCATTAGATCCATCATCTCTGATCAGTACAAAAGAACCGACTATGGTGTTCAACCTTTCTAAATGCGCAAGATACCATGATAATTATAAATTATTTCAATATGATGTTGACATTGTTTGTTTCTTTTAAAATTCCGTGTATGAATGAAAAATCGATATATGGAAAATATAGTAATAATAATAAACGAAATTTTGATTTATTAAATTATTGTTTAATATTTCTGGGTCAAAGAGGCGTGCTGATGCTGCTAGGGATGCCATTCGATTCATCATCTCTGACCAGTGCAAGAGAACAGACTATGGTGTTCATTCTTTCTAAAAAGCGCAAAACACCTTCATGATTATAAATTATTTCAATATGATGTTGACATTGTTTGTTTTTTTTCCAATTCCGGGTATGAAAAATTTAAAAAAACGAAATTTTAATGTATGAAATTATTCTTTAAAATATATTTTTAAATTCTGTGGCTCTGTGCGTATGATAATTAAAAAATGAATTTGTAATTTTAAAAAACTATTTATTCTTCAACATTTAAAAATCAATCATAATGCGCTCCTTTTTTGTTTTATTTTTGGAGCCAAAGCCAATCCATGTTTTCCTTACCTTTGTACTTGAGGATGGCAAATGATTGCGTATGTTTCACGGCTTTATCCATCACGTAATAAGGCAGCTTTAAAAAAATCCTCTCTCACTTTCTAGCGTTCATAATCTTTCATAACATTAAGATTAGCAAACGAATCGGCTGGTGAAACTTAGATTCTTTAACTCTGCACTGCATTAATAAAGGTTGTCAAGTTTAAAAGAGGAAAGAGAGCCCGTAATACACCAAAAATATAACTAACCAGTAACAACGGTGGTTCAATAAGATTGATGTCGCTACAATCCATTAAATGGATGTGATGAAAGCAGCACACCGATGATCTTGATAAACATTTTAGACCATATAGGTTATTAAGAAACTTTTTGTTTCTTTGTAAGTAAGAAGTTGTAAGTAGAGTAGACCGATGAATTCACTTGAGCGGAACGAAAATTCTGAGCTGTTCGTGGTAACGATATCGTTTTAAAACACATATAGCGCCTTCATATATATCCCTTTTCAAACATTTATATCCCTTTCCGCTTTAGCTTCTGTAGCATCCGCCTGATCTCTTCTCTGATCCCTTCCGATAAACTGCTTACATCATAAATCTCCAATTTTTGTAAATTGTGATAGTAACCAACTTCATATCCTTTCAAGAGGAAGATTAAATAACTAATCAATAAACTCATTTCTTTAGAGGAATACTTCAATTTACTCGTCATTTGAAATAGAGACAGAAAACTCTTATTGACATCACTGCAAAACAAGAGTAACACAATCAATAAATGAAACCGTATTTTGGACTTACCGCCAAAGTTGGTATTAGCGCGCTCTGCTCGATGAGGTATTACACAAGTAAAAAAAAATTACTCTAGTGCAAATCAATTTATCCACTTGAGCGGAACGAAAATGCGGAGTGACCACATCATTTGAACAGATATATTCAAACCATCAAGCAGCGAAATCACAAGGACGTCGAAGGGGAGAGATGGGAGGATGCCGGCCGGATGGATTTCCGCCCGCAGCCTCCACCATTCAATTGAGATTTACCGGTACTTGAAATAGCATGTAGCTCATAACATGTATTAAAAGTCTACATTTCCTTAGTGAATGTAAATTGTCTTAATTTACATTTTGTCCATTTTAAAAAGGAAAGCGAACCCTTACGCTAAAAATGAAACGTGTCACGAAGATTCAATGAAATCTATGTAGCAATAATCTGTTGAATGGACGTGAATAGGTGAGTGCGATATTTTAAAGAATAAATACGGTACCCCTTTCAAATTCGAATAATGACCTAACATCATGTGAGATCGTTCTAAAATCTAATATGTCTTTGGTTACAAATGTTATTATGAAGTTCTTTTGTTTTAATTAGTGTATTGGATGATTTTTGTTTCTTGGTTGCACATAAAAGAAAATTTGCAACGTGAAGTAGGAAAGAAAGGAAAGGCCGAAAGGTGATCTCTATAAGTTATAAACTATTGTCATTATCAGAATACTGGAAAACATTCCACGAAAGACATTAAGACAAGAACAAAACGGCGCACAAATTAACCAAGCTATCAATCAGGCAAACTGCTGCAAAAATACTTTTTTCTCGAAACTTGAAAACTTTTTCCGCAGTTAATTTAGAAATAATAATAATATCCAACATGCATCGAGTAATTTAGACCGGACTCTCGCGGCCGCGTATTTTAGATTCATCCCCCGCTGCCCGTGGTCCGCGTGTTTATTTTTAAAATTGTATTTCTTCGAAGTTAAATGGGTGTGACGACTATTATTTTGCCTGTTTTATTGGATTGAATTCAGATTTATAAGTGTTTAGTTTGTTTGATTGGGTTTCTGTTTAATTGATTCTTTGGAAAAAAAGGTAAACTTCAATTTTCAACCGTGTGGAAAGCAGCCGTCGGATCAAACATCAAGTCTGTGGTAACGATTACTCATCTCTTGCGTCGCAGAATTAGTTATTGATTACATTTTAAACAGGTGAACAATCAAGATGATGACGAATGGGACACGGACCCGAATTATGTCAACAACGTTACCGAGGAAGAACTAAGATGGAGAGTAGGGAGGACTGTCGGTGCCAATGAGTAGCCTAATATATAAAATAATCACTATAGCACTTAAAAGAAGCATTTTAAAATATTTTTTTATTTTTTTCTTGACAGCATGTGTGCATTGAGGGAGCAAACTGCTTAAGAGGATGCAGCCATCAAGGGGAAAAGCATGGAATCCGGACCTCAAGCATCCCATGGATATGGTGGAACATGTGTATGATGCCCTAAAACTCTAAAAGACAGGTAAGTCTACATACACAAACGGAAAGCTAACTAAAAATTATATATTTAAATTATTAACTGAAAATTAAGAATGGATAAATCTGCAGTTGATCACAAATTATACGCCGCTAAAGTACCAATTAACAGACGGTTCTAAAACCTTTGGTGGAAAATTCGGTGTTCAAACCGTTTTCATAAAGGCCTTGAACATATAGCATGAGTAATAGACAATATGTTTATCACTCAATTATCTCTATACCAGAGTTCTATAAGGTAGAACTATCAAGAGAAAGCACCGAAGCACGAGAGCCAAACCGATGTTACAAAAGGATGTGTATGAGAATTTGGTTGCAATCTAATAGCTTGGACAAGGTAGTAAAATAACTTACCTTTTCTGCTTATAATACCAACGAACTTTATTCTTTTGAAGATTACTGTTGGGTGGGATTTATATAAAGAAAAACTTGTAAAACACGAGAGCCAAACGGACGGCACCAAAAGATTTGGCGGCAAGTCTGGGGTTCAAATTGATCGGATAGACAGAGTACAAGTACTCTAATTAAAAGATATCTTTTAATTTTAACATTTTCTTTATAGAGTGCTGTCGAATGGGATTACCAAGAGTGCTCCGACAACGAAAGCTGTCCGTCCAATGGTCAATAAAGTTACCGGATCAGCTACCACTGCTACTTTGAAGCATCCCATCTCTCATTTTGAAGAAAGGCATAATCAATTGCTGGCCGAAACTGTCGGGAGAGGAGAATGGTGTTGCCTAGAAGGAGGAGGAAGAAGCCGTAGGTCTTTACGCTCAAGGGAATCTGTTGTTGGAGATGGCCGCCCAGGTAGAATAAACTGTTTTGAATACGCTCCTTTCGCTCTCAATGACTACCAAGCTAGCGCGGAAAACGATCTGAGTTTCGATCCGGATGATATTACACTAACATTTTTAAAATGGTACCTTTAAATTTTATCATCTAACCTTTTTATTTTTATTTTAATATCAATAGTTTCCTTTTTGTAAAGATCGACGAGGGCTGGTGGCGTGGAGTGTGTCTTGGTCAAGTTGAACTCTTCCCGGCACACTACGTTTTCAAATATTATACCATATTCCATCGCGGTGAAGCAAGTGTTTTTCCTTACAATATTGCTGTCATCCTGCCGGCTGCCATACAAGATATGCGGTGACCGATTTTATCCGAATAATATATGCGCCTGTTTTTGTGCCATTTTTGTCTTTAAATCATGCGTGAATGGTGGAAACCATCAGAGAATCCACATTTTTTTTCTTCTTCTTCTCTAGCTGCCAAGCCTTCACTAATCACTAATTTAAGATGATAAAAAAAAAACATTTTTTGCGTGTCATGCATTCAGAACCTACACTTAGACTTAGCCTTTCATACGTAAATATCCGTACGGGTAAAACTACGTTTACGCCAGTTAGCCCAATATTCTATCTCTATCAACTGTCTGTTTAACAATTTTTCATATTGTTTTCAGCTTGGAAAAACTATTCTCTTGAATCTAGACCTTCTTAAATCACCATGGAATCGGCATTTGCACCTGTTTGACTCTTGCATCCACATCTTGGGATCTTTGGCACGGCATGAAGGGAATGCCAGTGACCAGTGAGTTGTACAGACTGAAATTACACAACATTTTAGCGGTCGTCTTGCAAAAGTCCTATGATATTGGCAATGCAAACACAGTCCACCAAGTGTTCAAATTAAAAAAAAAAATTGTGCCACAACACTGAATTGACAAAATTATACTTGGTAAGGCTGGAATCTTCTTGAAAGTCTCTCATCGCCTTCCAGGAGTTTACTGTTCACGAAGTGTGGATACGGCTAGTGGATCTCTTGACCTACTTGTACAACCTTATCAAGGATATTCCTGAACGCAGCATTTGGGTGCCTCCGATAGAATATGGAGATTTTGTTCTGAAGTATACTACAGGATGCTCACTTTTAAATTTTTAATTCTTTGTTGGCTTTATTATTAATACAGGCTGCTGGAGCTCAGTTGGCCGCAAGGCTCCAATAAAAGCACAGAAGCCTTCAATTTATATAGCGTTTCTTGAAACAAAGCTCCGTTTTTTGTTTTGTTTTGGCAACTGGGAAGTAAACTGCTTTAAAAGAAGGCAAATGTTTGTTTAGGGTTTTAATGAGAATTTATCATTTCAGGAGCAACAATGTTTTTTTTTATCCTTAATACTCCTGGGTCGCGTGAATGCCTATGTTTTCTTTTCAGCCGAAGGTTATCAATTTATTCTTGATCTTATGGCAACTGACTTGAATCGCGTGCAACTTCATCACCTAGCCGATCTCATGAGCCTTCTGCTCCTACTACCAGAGTACCAGTAAGCTCACCTATTCAGAAAGATGTTCTACACCAAGGCATACGTGATTTCCTACTTAATAAGGTTACGTACTGTCAATGAAACTCCCGTGTCGCAGTGATCCAAGGTGACGGGCAATCCGTGAACAAAGAAGAGAGGAAATGTTCAGAAAGTCGGAAAGTGTCAATCCGTTCACGAGGAATACGCACGGCATTTCTAGTTCGCCTTTGAAGGTTTTATTGCTTTTATTTGCATTCACTTTACATTCTTTACTTATTTAGTGAATTTATTAATAATATCATATAAAAGGCATAAGAAAGATAAAAAGGAGGAAAAAAGGAAAGAGTTTCTTTCAGTACCGGATTTTACAAAAACAAACGGATCCCAAACGAGTTCCGTCAGGAATTCCTGAGTTCGAACCTATACTTCGACTTGCTTAGGACTGGGACAGGAGAATGTCGCTGTTGCTGCTGAAAATTCAGCCGTTCAGCATTTGGCCGCACCTCAACGTCCGCTTCTGACTATGAAAAAAGGCGAGGAAGAACATTACACGGTCATTTACACGTCTTGTTCGTCTGACGAATTGGACACTGCGGATGCGGATGGATCATTGAACCAGTAATCTTTTTTTTAAATTTGATTTACATTTGATATTTATGAATTAATATAAATAATATACCAACTCAATTTAAAAAATGGAAACTCAACTTCCCAGGGTACTTCTGCTTCAATGCCTTGCAAGTTGAGACTGTTAAACTGATACGATCTCTGAGACGTAGGCCGGCTAATCGGCTATATAGAGTCTCAAATAAACTGGCCCGTATACACACCACAGTCCAATGATCCATTTGGTGCACCGCGCGAATATGGTTCAATTAGAAATGCTGCAATTTCCGTCTAACACAAGTTTAATTTAGTTAACTCGACGGATCTCCGCACCATCCAGGTTATTTTGGATCATCTAATAAAGTATCCGACGCAAAACTATCGAGGATGTCAAATTCTTGCTCAACTTTCTAGGTATTTTTTTAATGATTTGAATAAGTTAAATTCAACATTTTTCAACATTCAACATTCAACCAAGTTTTTTTTCAGTGATCCGTCACTTTTCGATGGCCTGATTGAAGTATTGTTCCCCCTTGAACTGTACGCATCGTTCAAGAGTCGCTACTTTGCAACTCCAACGGTAGTATGTGCACCCTCCACGGCTGTGTGGTTCGTTAGCAAGCTTACGAAAACGTCAACAAGACGTCAACAACGTCTCTTCTTATGACGATCGGTTGAAAATGGAACACGTACTCCGCACTCAAGAATCTATCGTGAACAGACCGATCGCTCTTTCTGCCCCACTGTTACTAAACCCACGTGAGGACCTGAGTACTTTAAACAAATCGGGAATGCTGGAGCTTATTCTGAAGGGGCTGCTGGTGAGCAATGAATACCGTGGTCGCTGTCGGACTCTCAGCGTCGTTTCTCTCTCCGCTTTGGCAACGAAACTTGGACTGGAAGATGTTGTAGTACGCCCAGGTCCACCGTATATCAGGCCTACTGGAAAGTGCAGGATAGAAAATTACCAAGAGGACGTCCACTTCGACATTGTCGATGACGGTGAAAGTGTGGGAGCAGTCAAAAGTTTTCTGCAAGATTCTTGTTCTGATCGTTTCAAAAACATTCTCAATGAAAATTTTTAAGTCAACACCGGACGAATTACAATTCATGGCATTCAGAGTCCTCTTTTTCAAGTAAGAGTTCAATTTTAGCTGACTCTATTAATTCCCTCACGTATTTTTTTCTTTTCTTTCAGATTGCCCTGCATTTGGCGTACGGTTGGGGCTGTGAATGTGCCACCATTCGTGGCTTGAGAAGCATGTTGAAACGCCAATTCCGTACAGCAGTTCTACTCTTAGAAGCCATCGACTAATACCTCCTGACGGATCGGTTAGATTTAATCAAGAGCCTCGACTAATACCTCCTGACGGATCGGTTAGATTTAATCAAGAGCCTCGACTAATACCTCCTGACGGATCGGTTAGATTTAATCAAGAGCCTCATTACCAGTCATGACTGGTGCCCTCATCTCGTCACGTTCTCATCGTTATTCACTTTCTTCCTGTCCCGCGGATCGGAACCGTTTTCCACCCTTAAGAATCATTCCTGGCTCTTCCCTTCGTACCAAATTGTGAACTGGAACTGCCTACGCGGTTGGAAATGATTAAAGCCCTTATGTCAAATCGTACGGAACAAGATTTCAAAGAAATCGTCGCCGGATGGAGAGAAATCTTAGAAGGGAAAATATTCGACGAATAATTTGTATTCAAGTTACGAGAGAAAATACTATTGCAGTGGTTTCTTTGACTGATAAAGTTGTGAATTTTCCTGCTGTTTTGTTTTTGTCTTTTGAAAAATGTCTTCCATTCTAATAAGGAAAATACTTTTTAACTCAAAGTGATGACCTTTCAGCCTTTCCTTTCTCCACGGTGCGAAATTTCTGTTGTGTGCAACCAAGAAGTCATTCTCTATTTCAGTAATTAAAACAAAAGAAAGTAAGAATACTCTTTGTAAAAAAAGAAAGATGAGAAACGATCTTAGATAGTGAAAGCAGTATTAATTCTCTAACATACCGCATTCCTTTTTCGCCATCCAGTACAGAAATTTATTTTATATGAATTCCATGGACTGAAATTTTTGACTACCATATCACATGCATTCAATAGATTATTACTTCATCGGTCTCATTGAATCACCGCTACCAGTTCTATGGTGTAAGGGCGCATCCCTCTTTTAAATCGAAGCTTTAATTTGATGAGATCGGTGACCATCGAAGGCCTCAGCTCAGCGAACGTTTGAAACTGTTTCATGTCTTCATCCTTATGTTTTAAAAAGACGCTGGATTGTTACATTCAGGAAATCCAGGCTGAGATTGGGCTTCTGTTGCATCCACAAACTAAAAAGTCCGCTCCTCTTCTTTTTAGCGCTAGTTTTTGACTCTTCGTACTGAACGCCGGCATATAGCTGAGTTAAAAGGAAACGAATGGGCTATTGGGCTGATGGTGCTTTGGTACATTTTGATAGCAAGTTAGGAACTGATCATAAATGTTGATGAAAAGGTGTATAGTAAAATACTTCACCTCGACTATTACAATATACGAACTTTACGACTGGAGCTTCTTAAATTTTATATGCCATTTCTTTTTTTTCTATTTTGTTAGTTCTTGATGGTCAACGCGCGAACGTATGATTGGAAGTATACGTAACCAACAGGTAAAAAAAACAAGTAAAAGGCAGCTTCGCTTGGTAACTGTCTCTTTAAACTGCTATTGTAAAGTAATTGAATTATATGGTAGCCCACCCCACTAGGGTAATAGTAACTTGTTATGATCGGACCTATGCTTATAAATAGTGGAACTAAACCGAATCAAGAAACATTAGTTTAGTATTTTTGTAAAGGCCACGTGGTCATGAATGGGCTATCACATCCATTTAAAAGATTTGTATTGCAATTTGATTACATAATCGGGTTCCGGCTTATTTTTAAATAAAAATTACTACAAAGCCTTAATTTATGTAATAAACATCGCACTGTTTGTTTTAATGGAATGTTGAAGGCTGCAGGAGGATAAATCCATCCATCAGTAGAATTATAGTAATATTTCCGGAAAGGTAGACAATCAAAATAATCCAAAACAAATTATTTTTTTTTTAAACATAAATACACGAATACAGGATATGTGTGAATAAGTTGATACTTGAACAATTACATAATCTGAAATGATATAAATAGAGATGGAGAACTATAAGCAAAAAGTATCACATTTGCGCGTCGACATTAACTAGGAATATAGTTCAACAATTTCACCAACAGAGTATCGAAGCTTCGTTACTCGGAAGAATTTATCAGGAATTAAGCTCTAAGCCCATGTATAATTAGCGAAATCAACAAATTACATATTCGAAAATGAGCCTTTTCTTCTGTGGTGCAATCAGATATTCTACTCATAATGAAACAACTTCTTATGCTTCTGCAGCTAACGACGTACCTTTCTTTTAGAATCCAGTCCATACGTTCTATAATTTTAAATAACGAACTACGCCATCCGTTTTGGCATTCGTGTTTTACAAGATGTAATTTTTTCTAATTTATTATGTATACGTCTTAATGTCTACATCGGAAAAATGATGCGTACATCTACGACTTAAATCAAGTAAATAGATGGTGTAGCAGTGATGTTGATGGTAAGGTGGTGATGAACCAAGCACTGGATGTCTACGGAGCAAAAGTTCATCCTAACCCTACTCTCCGATGGTCTTGTCGTGCTTTGAGAGAACCCCGACATTTGTTTGAACGAACGATTATACCTTCCTTTTGATTGTCTATCACCCTTAACATTAACCTTAAGGGCATACTGTACCCGTCTATTCTTTGAAAAAAAAATCGGTACTGCTGCTTTCTCCGCATGTTAAAGTTTTCTCATTAAATATTAAAACAAGGTTTTAAATGGACAATGACAGAAAAGAATTCCATCTTGAAATACAGTTTAAAAATATATATATAATGCGATGGTTACTAAATAATTGTTTCAAAGTTCGATTGCTGGTGCAATTCAACTTTTTCTACGGGTTGGCTATATAAGGGAGTAGATAAGACTAGAGATATAATCCCAATCTATTCTCTTACTCAATCGTCGAAAATGAATCATCCTTATTTTTTCATCAAGCAAAAGATGAGCATCGAAGAGGAGAACGTATGCCAAGTTGCCGAGTACAAGAAGTCTAAAGAAAAGGTTCTTAGAGAGGTGTATGGAGTCAATATCATCATTCCCGTTTCCAAAGGAAGAACCGAAATTTTCATAGAAGGGCCAGCCGCTTATGTTTACGCCACTCAGAAGGACATCGTGGAGAATCTGCCGCAAAAGAAGACCATCCATATCAAGGAAGAAATGAAGATCGATGCGAACAGCATGTACCATTTCACCGGATACAAAATGTCTAAAAAAATGCTTCTTGAAAAACATCACCAGATTAAGATAGGATACACAGGGGTCAACGAGGTTTGCTTAACTGGACCGCCTGTAAACGTCTATGCTGCTCAGCAGGAAATAGCTGAAAGTTTTCCGTACGAAACTAGATTCTTCATCGAAAAACACTACATTGACTTCGTTCTGGGGTCGAACGGCGAAGGAAAGAGGGACACGACAGTAAAATACAACGTCATTCTAAACATTGATGGAGAAGGAGAGGTATCATTAAAGGGAACGATTCGGAAGTGCAAAGAGGTCAAAAAGGCCATTGAAACCAAGATCGCTGGAAAGAAGATACTTGAGACGTATCAAGAGATGATTTTTGTTCGACCAGACCAGTTTTCTCTCATCGAAACAAAGATGATCGAGTCTACTTACGGTGTATCTCTGTGTGTTAGGGCGTATCCACAACTAGATAATGGTTTAAGATATGAAATTGTGGTGAAAGGAGCCTCAGCCGAATTAGTCTCTGTCGCCAAAAAGGAGATCCTCGAGGGCAAGCCTTATTCTTGTACGCAAGAAGTCAATGAGAAATCTGTCGGAAGGATCCGCGCTCACGGAGGAGCAATAGTACGACGGCTTAACGAGCAATTTGGTGTTCAAATCCGTTTCAAAGATAAAGAGATCGTCATTTCAGGGTCGAAAGAACGCGCTGAAGCTGCTAGGGAAGTCATTAGATCCATCATCTCTGATCAGTACAAAAGAACCGACTATGGTGTTCAACCTTTCTAAATGCGCAAGATACCATGATAATTATAAATTATTTCAATATGATGTTGACATTGTTTGTTTCTTTTCAAATTCCGTGTATGAATGAAAAATCGATGTATGGAAAATATAGTAATAATAATAAACGAAATTTTAATTTATTAAATTATTGTTTAATATACATTTTTTAAATTCTGTGTATGAAAAAATGATTAAAAACTGAATTTATAATTTTTTAAACTATTTATTCTTCAACATTTAAAAATCGATGATAATGCGCTCCTTTTTTTTTGTTTTTGGAGCCAAAGAAATCCATGTTTTCGGCCTAAGTACTTGACGATGGCAAATGATTGCGTAAGTTTAACGTCTTCATCCACTTAATAAGACAGCTAAAAACAATCCATCTCCTCATTTTATAGCGTTCTTAATCTTTCATAACATTATGACTAGCAAACGAATCGGCTGATGGAACTTTGATTTTTGTTTTGTATAATTAGCAAATTTGAATATATTTTGCCTATGATAGAGCCTCAATGTGATTATGTGATAAATATTACGTACCTCTCGGATGTTCCAGTAGGCTGTCGGTGTCATATTTTTCATGACAACTCAACCAATCTTACAATACAACCATGTTCTGAATCGGTTTTGCACAATCAACCTAGGTAAATAATTTAGGTTACCATGTGATCAAATGCTGGCAACATGCGGATGATAAAGCTAACGTTATAAGTTATGGAAAGATAACTATTTAAACTTTTTTTTTGTAGGAGAAAAAATAATAATCATCAAGAAGTTTTAAGACATTTGCTCTTCGCGTCTATGTTTAATTGAAATATCGAACGCAACAAGATCCGCTCCTCATAATGACCTGAGGGAATGAATTTTTTGTTTTTAATGTTCCCATTCGAGTTTAAGGATGCTGATAAATAAATGAATGAACAAAAGAAAACACGAGAGCCCACTCTTGCTGACTAAGTTTGATGAAGAAGAAGAAATCACAAATAACGAAATAGCTTATTAATAGATGTAACTGAAAAATTCAACCTTACCTGAAGCTTTTGAAGAAACTCTGGCTTCTATGCATATCCTTTTTAAATAGAAAAAAGATCATTTTGGTGTTGCACTATAGCAATTTTCTAAATAATTTTAATACAAAGTCGTGGTCAGAGCAGAGTTCTCCCCATCGGATTCGCATATCCAATGCTTCCGCTTCTTTCAAGTCCCCCTGTGCTCCTTTTCCGTTTTCGGAGTCAATCCATGCTTCCAACCGAGATATTTTATGATGGCGATGGATTGTGATACTTTTACTTCTTAATAGATGTAGCATGGGATCATTTTTTGCAAATTTAGAAAGTTTAAATCAATTATTTTATTTTACGAATGGTATTGGTGTATTAGGGCCTAAGTTAGGGTTAGCTAGGGAAGTCTAGTCCTAAATCCTTACATTCTTCGAGATGACTGCTTATAAAACAGTTTACAAGTATAATATAGATTATATAATAAGCTTTTTACGTATTCGAAACTGTAGAGCCTGGAGCGAGGAGTTCCGTTTAATCCTCATATCAAAGGGTCTAAGATTCGATCGAATCGGGGCGGAGCTGTTCCGCATCGTTGTTGTTCTTACGACGTTTACGACCCAAAAATTATAGGATGGCGAATGGTTCAGACAGTTTCACGTCCTCATCAATGTAGTAGGGTATCTTTTAAAGAAAAATAATTTATGTTCTCTTGAATTCTTTATAAATCAATTCAAAAGAAAAAGTGCTGTATTGTTAAATTTCGAAAATCCAGGCCGAAACTCGAGACTCGAGAGTGGGCTTCTTCTATACCCCAATAGCCCGCTTCTCTTCCTTGTTACTCCAGTCCTCGTGTACTCGATGCCGGCGTAAGTCAACAGAAGACGAATGGACTGTTGGTGCTATTGAATATATTGATAACAAATAAGCATAAATCGACAAATCCAATATTCAACCTTAACGACTGGAACCATGATCTTATTGCTTGACGGAACTACGAAATATAAGCAGCCAACGGATAATAAAAATAAAAAAAAGCAACTACACTTACTTTTTCATTTTAGTGCAGAAGAAAAGTATGAATCTTGGGGATGACAACAGTAAAGTGCCCGTGTGATTTTAATTATCCACCTTCCGCAGGTGGTAGATAATAGAAATAATAATAAAAAGTATGTATGTAAAAGTAATGGGTATATAAAGTAAAAGGTAGGTATAATATAGTAACAGACTATGAGTGTAATATTCCGCTGGAATGTTGACATACTAGTGAATATTTGAGCTTAATCCTGGGAATGAACGAAAGGATCTTGCATATTCGACCCGCACACTGCTCCACAGAAATTTGGACGAAAGTGGATGAGGCCTTAGGGTAGCCGGGTAGGTAGCCCCATTAAGTGAGTGCATTCCCATCCAGTGTGTGTGAAAAGAGTTTTAATTGTAAGTCTCTTCGTCCCAATCCCAGTATCCAGCTCAGATATAGCTAGTTAAACTAAGGCCCAAGAGGCCCATTTGCGAAGATGTACTTTAATGATTCCACTAATTATGGTCACGGAGCTTTCCTGACAAATTCTTCCGAGTAACGAAGCGTCGATACTCTGTTGGTGAAATTGTTGAAATATATTCCTGGTAAATGTCGGCGTGTAATTATTATTTTTTTCCATATTAGTTCTCTATCTTTTTTATCAAATCACTTATTTATTTATCACACGTCATTAAAATTAGTAAGTCACTACACTAATACTTAGTAGTTTTCGTACCTCTCACATAAAAAAATACTTTTAAGCGTATAACGTCATTTTAAAGTAATTGGACTGTTCGATAGGAAGCCTACCCCGCTAGGATATTATTACAGTAGCCTTTTGTGACCGGAGCTATGCTTGAATAATCGAACTAAACTAAATCAAGAAACTTCCTATTAACGGCCTAGTTATTTTTTATTATTTATTTAATAATGGATACATTACCATTAATAGACCTTATTTAACAGATTTTTATTGTAGCAATTCCATTACATTAGTTAATGTAAACCAATAAATTATGTAATAAACATCGCACTGTATCGCACGGAAAACAAAATAATAACACGCTGACATTTACCAGGAATATATTTCAACAACGTTGAACGTTGAACGCGGTGCAAAAGGCTTTGGTGAAAAAATCGTTGTTCAAACTAATCGTATCGATAAAATAATATCTTGAACAGACCATGAATCATAGAATATATATTAATCACTCAATTATTTCCATACTAGAGTATGGAAGGGTTGGACTATCAAAGAAAGCACATAAGCACGAGAGCCAAACCGATTCGAGCTTAATTATATTGCTGACGAACTTGCCATTCTAAAATAATCTGACCGGAAGCACGGATTAGCTCCGAAAACGGATAAGGAGCAAAGTGACGATGATGCAAGTGACGATACTCAATGAGATTTGTGTACCAATAATCTATGGAATATGGACGTGATAATAATTAAGTGTAATGTGATAATGATAACATCACAATCCCATTGTTCATTTTCGAAGATGTACTTAAATGATTTCACTTAATTATGGTCACGGAGCTTTCCTGATAAATTCTTCCAAGTAACGAAACATCGGTATACTATGTTGATGAAATTTTTTATGTTGAAGTATATTCCTGGTCAATGTCTACGCGCAAATGTGATGTACTTTTTGCTTATAGTTTTCCATCACAATTTATATCATTTCAGATTATGTAATTGTTCAATTATCAATTTTTATACACACACATCCTTTATAAGTGTATTTATGTTGTAAAAAAAATCATTTGTTTTGGATTATTTTGATTGCCTACTTTTCCGGAAAAATTACTATAATTCTACTGATGGATGGATTTATCCTTCTGCAGCCTTCACCATTCCATTGAAACTTATTTGAAACAGTGTGATATTTATTACAGTATTTATTAGATTACATTAACCTCGGTTAATATAAGTTAAGGCTTTGTACTAATTTTTATTTAAAATAGCCTGACCCCGAATATGTAATCAAGTTGCAATTCAAAAAATCTTTTAAATGGATTTGATAGCCCATTCCAGCTAAAAAAAAAATGGTAGTGTCCTATACTATTTCCAGTGATCGGACGACTCAACTTTATTTTGAATCTGACTAGATTCAAGATTCAGAAATTTTTTAAAGTTTTAATCTGACTAGACTTAAGATTCAATTTTTCAAAAATTTGGGGAGTCGATTCATGTGACTCAGACCCAGATTCAATTTGAATCTTGCGTCATCATATCTGTATATTGTTATTGCACTGTTTATCAGTATACAACCAGAGAAAGTTGAGGTTGTCGTAAATGTACTGACCTAGTACGTACTGCGCAGTATAGCGCATAGTATACAGATTTCGGCCGGTATACTTCGCGGTATAGGGTCGAATATAAATCGCAGTATATAGAACGGTACAGGTTAAAAAAATTTCACCTGTAGTGTTTTGTGTACCACATTGTATAGCGTAGGCTACGCTATACCGGACGAAATCTATATACCCAGCACTACACGTAGCGTTTTGTACGATTAGCTATACTCTACACTATACCAAAAACTATACTGACAGTACAAAATTTTTTTAGCTGGAATTTTAAATGTTTTTTTTTTATTTGATTTAATTCCACTATTCAAGCATAGCTCCGATCACAACAAGTTACTATTATCCTAGCGGGGTGGGTTACCCATTGAACAGTCCAATTACTTTGCAACAGTTTAAAGAGACAGTTACCAAGAGAAGCTGCCTTTTTACTTGTTTGTTTACCTGATGTTGGCTACATATATTTCCAATCATACGTTCACGCGTTGACCATCAAGAACTAATAAAATAGAAAAAAATGGCATATAAAATTTAAGAAGCTCCAGTCGTAAAGATCGTATATTGGAATAGTCGAGGTGTAAGTATTTTACTATACACCTTTTCATCAACATTTATGATCACTTGACCAGTTTGCTATCAAAATGTACAAAAGCACCAGCAGCCCAAGAGCCCATTCGTCTTCTTTTAACCCAGCTATGCTGGCGTCCAGTACGAAGAGTCAACGACTAGCGCTACAAAGAAGAGGAGCGGACTTTTTAGTTTGTGGATGCAACAGAAGCCCAATTTCAGCCTGGATTTCCTGAATGTTACAATCTAGCGTCTTTTTAAAACATAAGGATGAAGACATGAAACAGTTTCATACGTTCGCTGAACTGAGGCTTTCGATGCTCACCGATCTCATCGATCGCCTGTAACATTTAAATTGATGAATGTAAATTAAAGCTGTCGATTTAAAAGAGGGATGCCCTTACACCCAAAAAATAGGACTGGGAACGGTGATTCAATGAGAACGATAGAGTAATAATCTGTTGAATGGATGTGATATGGTAGCCAAAAATATGTTTCGGTCCATGGAATAAATATATAATTAATATCTGTACTAGATAGCCAAAAAGGAATGCGGTGTGTATAAAGAGAATTAATACTGCTTTCAAACTCAGTTATATTGACAGAACACCATCTGAGTTCGTTTCTCATCTTTCTTTCATTACAACGGGTATTCTTACTTTCTTTTGTTTTTATTACTGAAATAGAGAATGATTCCTTGGTTGCACACAACTGAAAATTCGCACCGTGGAGTAGGAACGAAAGGAAAAGCCGAAAGGTATTCACTTTAAGTTAAAAGTAATTTCCTTATTAGAATGGAAGACATTTTTCACAAGAAAAAAAAAACAGCAGGAAAACTCAGAACTTTATCAATCAAAGAATCCGTTGCAAAAGTATTTTCTCTCGATACTTGAATGAGCATTACTCTCCCAACATTTTTGCTTCGAAGATCTTTCTCCATCCGGCGACGATTTCTTTGAAATATCTTGTTCCGTTCGATTTGACATAAGGGCTTCAGCCATTTCCATCCGCGTAGGCAGTTTAAGTTCACGATTTAAGACGAAGGGAAGAGCCAGGAAATGATATGTACGTAAGTGTGGAAAACGGTTCCGATCCGCGGGACAGGAAGAAAGTGGATAACGATGAGAACGTGACGAAATGAGGGCACCAGTCATGACTGATAATGAGGCTCTTGATGAAACCCAACCGATCCATCAAGAGGTAATAGTCGATGGCTTCTAAGAGTAGAACTGCTGCCACGAATTGTGGCATATTCCCAGCCACAACCGCGTACGCCAAATGAAGGAGAATATAAAGAAGAGAAAAAAAATTCAGAATACGTGAGAAAATTAACAGAATCAACTAATTTTAAACTCTTACTTTAATTAGAGGACTCCCAATGCCACGAATCGTGATTCGTCCTGTGTTTGACTTCAAAATTCTCATTAAGAATACGTTTGAAATAATCCGAACAAGAATCTTTGAAAAAAACTTTTGACTGCTCTAATATCCTAGCGGGGTAAGATACCCATCGAACCTGCAAATTACTTTCTTCGGAGCCAAACAATATAGTTTAAATAATAGACAGCTATCAAGCGAAGCTGTTAACTTTTTAGCCCAGGAGAAACCACCCAATCTCAGCATGCTGAAAATTTGACAGCGACAATGGTCCCTCAGCGACATGGTGCCAGCAGTCCCTCCACATAAGCTTCAGTATTACCGATTTGTTTAAAGTACTCAGCTCCTCGTGTGAGTTATTTATAAGTAACAATGGGACAGAAAATGCGATTAGTCTGCTCACGATGGATTCTTGAGTGCGGAGTACCGAGTACGTTTCCCATTTTTAACCGATCGGCATAAGAAGAGAGCGTCTTGATGAGCTATTCGTAAGCTTGCTAGAGGCCGCTGTGGAGGGTGCACATACGTCCGTTAAAGTTGCAAGGTAAGCGACTCTTGAAAGATGCGTACAGTTCAAGGGGGAACCCACTTTAATCAGGCCATTAAAAAATGACGGATCACTGTAAAAAAAAATGTAAACAATGTGGGATTCAATGGATTCAAATTATTTTTTTAAAAACCCTAGAAAGTTGAGCAAGAATTTGACATCCTCGATAGCTTGGACTCGGATACTTGGTTAGATGGTCAAAAATGATCTGGATGGCGCGGAGATCCGTCGAGTTAACTGAATTAAACTTGTGTAAAACGGAAATGGCAGCATTTATAATTGAAATCGATCACTGAATTGAGGTGTATAAACGAGCCAGTTTATTTTGGATTCTATAGCCGGCCTACGTCTCACGAATCGTATCAGTTCAGCACTCTCAACTTGTGAGTAATTGAAGCAGTGGTACTCTGGGATGTGTAGTTTCCACCTTTTCCTGCTAAATAGAGTTGATATATAATTTACTGAATTATAATTATCATTAAAAAAGGTTACAGAGAAACACAAGACTATTAGAAAGAGCAGGGCAATCGACACAACAGGAAATTATGCAAATACCTTGCTCAAAAATACTGAAATCGAGGAGTAGGAAAAAATGAAAAAAGAACGAGAGGAATGCTACAACTCGAAGGCGTCACTCTGCGCACGTAACTCGGGTAGCAACGTGAGCAAAACGAAATAGTAGGGCAAAAAAGTATCCAGCACGCCAAAGAGTAAAGAAACAAATGAAAGGCGGGGAACATACATCGCGGGAAATCGAATGTAAACAAATGCTTCTATTCCGCGGCAACATATGATATTAATAAATACACTAAGTAAGTGAAGATTGTAAATTGAATGCGAATGAAACCAATACAACCTTCAAAGGTGGACTGTATTGCCCTGTGCATTCCTGGTAAACGGATTGTCACTTTCGGCATATTTCTTTTCTTCTTTGTTCACGGATTGCTCGTCACTCGCTCGTCACTTTGCTTTACTGCGACATGGGTGTTTTCTATTGATATTGATAGTGCGTAACTTTATTCACTATAGGAAATCACATATGGGTAGAATTCACGTATTGGGGTAGCAAAGCTCTTTCTGAATAAGTGAGCCGTGAGCGTCAGTGTAACTCGTCCCAATATTTTAGGAAGATAAAGGAATATAATCAATTCGAGGCTGTAGACAAGCGTAGACTATTTAGATCGCATATCTACGGCCTCAGCTTCAATACTGTCGAGACGGATCTGTTCGGTCTCGTTATTTGTTTCCGTCTTGTTGTGTTCAGTGTTTACGGTCAAGGCGAACATTTGAGACAGTTTCGCGTCTCCATCCATGTAGTAAGGAAGCTTTTATAGGGAGCAACGTTATCATTAGTAATGATTTTTCAAAATTTCTTACAGTAGGAAAATGCAGGCCATTCGATTTTGGTTCAAATAATTAGTATTCCTCCTGAAAACATTTTAGTTGGTTGTTAATTTTAATTAAGTTATGACGTAAGAAGTGTACCGGAAGAGATCAGAGAAGGAATGGGAAATCAGGGAGATACTACGCAAGCGGAAAGGGGCAATCCCTCCGTCTTTTGTCTCCTCTCGGCGTGTTCAGACATAATTTCGAAAAGTGCCAAAGAAGAGCGGATTGTTGGTTGCCGGGAAAACATCCCTACAATTCTCTAAATATTTTATTTTTTTTTTAAATATTGAACAAAGTAGAAACCGGATTTCTGAAATTAGGATCTCTTAATAACTATGTCTGTTATTAGGGCTCAACTGGGAATACTCTTGAAATAATTGCTGTTCATGATGAAATTCTCCAGGATGGCCAACCAAAAAAACAAACAAAACTGCTAGGTCAAGGAAGTTGGGCAGGAAATTGAAGTGCGACCCGGGCAGGGGTCGAGAGATCCAGAAGAAAAACCAACAAGCAATCCCATCTTTTCGTGTGTCGTTTCTCTTTGCGCAAAGCAGAAGGAATTGATGTACGCTGTTCCATGGGGACTAATATAATATTGGCAATCATCACCTTTTTTTCATTTCAAAAACGTTCCCACTACTAAAAGTAACCTATATTTTTTTATTTGTGGGAACCACGATCGATCCTAATTTCACTCGATTTGACTATCAATTGAATAAATTCGTTTCCATCATTAATATTTTGAAAACTAGAATCAGCAGGTTCCATACTACTGTCAAATGTTGTTATTGCCATATTCAATGTAAAAAAAAATGTAAGCAGTGAGATTAGAATGCAAGTCCTAATAATAACAATTTAAAAAAAACACAAAGAGCGCGTTGTCATTGTAGTTCCTCATGAGTATGAAGGTATCGAAGTAAGTAATCCCTACCGTTTTGAACAGAATGAAGAAATGAATTGGAGAGTTATTTATAATTCATTTCAACATGACCCAGGTGATTTTCTTATATGAAACATTTCAAATTAATGCAGTCATATTTCTCAAAGTTCACAGACGGAAAATAATATTGCCTTTTACGCGTAACGAGGTTCCAATTTGAAACAGGATCAAATTTTCGTTACGTATACTCATGCTCGTGAAAATCGCGGGAATGGCTTTAAAATCGGAACTGGTGTTTACACTACGCCTGCGAAAGGGATGCATTTCTTCTCCTTCTCTTCCATTAAGATGAAAGCTTTCTAGTACGATCAAAAGGAAAATCCTAATTCAAGTCTAAATCCAATGGTAGTTTCCAGCAAGAAAATTAGAGGAAAAACCTCGACTGTCTGTGCGATGAATCTTGTTAATTCAAACGACCAGTATGGCTGGTACTCAATCACTGTTCAAGCCACGGTCCGTTTGGTAACTGGCCATAAAGTTGGGGACTCTTTGGATCGAGAATTCCTTTACAACCACAATCCAGGAGAGGAAGTGGATCGTGTTAAAAAGCTTGGTTTTACTTCCTTTTACCGGATTTATGATCCATGAAGTTTGAGTGCGTGAAATTGCAATTCTTTGGTTTAATCTTTTGAAAAAGAACTGATATAAATTATGTACTTGAATCGCAATTCTTTTTTATTGCGATTTTGTGAGGGACATTGTAAATTTATTTGAGAATGATGATGGTGACAGTGTCAAATCGGATTCATCAACTAGCAGAGCTGGAAGTGTATGGGTCATGAAGTATATGGTGAAATCATCTACTTCTGTAAAAGAACCAGTCCCTGAAAAAGACGAGACTCGCCATCATTCTGGTAATAATTTGAACTTTCTTGATAGATATTGATGCTAAATTGTGGTATTTCATTCGATCCATTGATTGATGGAGCTTTGGAGAAGATGCTTGCGATAGGATTTAAGGATGAAGGAGGTTGGCTGACTCGTCTATTGGAGGTGAAGAAGGGCGACATCAATCAAGTTTTGAATGTCCTGCAATTATCCTAAGCTGTGGTCTTTTTCTATTGGTCTGAAGTATTTTTGACTACTTAATAGCTATTCCTTACAAAAAACTGCTCCGTGTAAGATGAGTCAACGATGATTCAATATATACCATTTCAAAAACCATTTATAAAAATTATATTTTTCATTTATTACTAATTATTTGAAACTCGTCGTCAATAATATTGCCTGTAGACGGGCCAATTTAAGGTTCGTATTTTCTGTAAAAAAATGGAAAGTGTTTCATTTTTTATGTATTTCCGCCCAAACGGAATATTCCATACCATATAAACATAGATTGGATACGAACATAGATTATGCAGTGATGCCAATTAAAGAGTCTCTATATCACATCTAATTATCGATATTTCCGGAAGTTAAAAAAAAATCATGATAATAATGTGCTTTAATACCATTCATCAAATATACATTACACAACCGCGTGGACATTTCCTAGGAATATATTTCAACAATTTCACCAACAGAGTATCGACGCTTCGTTACTCGGAAGAATTTGTCAGGAAAGCTCCGTGACCATAATTAGTGGAATCATTAAAGTACATCTTCGCAAATGGGCCTCTTGGGCCTTAGTTTAACTAGCTATATCTGAGCTGGATACTGGGATTGGGACGAAGAGACTTACAATTAAAACTCTTTTCACACACACTGGATGGGAATGCACTCACTTAATGGGGCTACCTACCCGGCTACCCTAAGGCCTCATCCACTTTCGTCCAAATTTCTGTGGAGCAGTGTGCGGGTCGAATATGCAAGGTCCTTTCGTTCATTCCCAGGATAAAGCTCAAATATTCACTAGTACATCAACATTCCAGCGAAAAATTACACACCTACCATTATACCACTCACTAGACTATACCTACCATTACTTCATTAGAACCTACCAAGTTACTTAACATATACAAGCTACAGAAGGGCAAAGTGAAACTGCAAAGGATGGTATTATTTAGTAGATCAGTGCCTTATTATCACATCCATTCAATAGATTATTGCTACATTAATCTCATTGAATCATCGTGACTAGTTTTTTTTTTGTGTTAACCAGTATGATCGCGCAGCCGCTCATTCGTTCTCTTTTAATTTTCGTCGGCGTCGAGGAGTACGAAAGCCGGTGCTATAACGGAAAAGAAGCGGGTTTAATAGATGCAGGAGAAGCACAATCTCGGCCTGGATTTCCCGATTGCAACAATCCAGCGATTTTTCTTAAAAGGATTTTAAAAAGAATTAAGGGCATAATGACGAAACGTGAAATTGTCACAATCGTTCGATGCTTAGCGATAATTGAGTTCATTATTCAGACATGATTTTGATCGCAACAGGTGACTACAGTAACAATCGGCAAAAGTATACTATTAGCGTCCTGATTCTCCTCATCTGTCTCTTACGGTAAAATTCCGGAAATTATTTGTTACTACACAAGTTTTAAAAATCAATACAGCAGACCAATTTATTCACTTGAGCGGAACGAAAATTCTGAACTGTTCGTGGACACGACATCGTTTAAAAACATATTGCACTTATCCCATTCCGCTTTAGTTTCTGTAGCATCCACCCTGATATTTTCTCTGATCTCTTCCGGTAAACTGCTTACATCATAATTCTCCAATTTTTGTAAATTACGATAGTAACCAACTTCATATGTTTTCAGGAAGAAGACTAAATAACTAAACAATAAACTCATTACTTTAGAAGAATCCTTCAAATTACTCGTCATCTGAAAAAGATGACGAGACAGAAAACTCTTATTGGTATCACTGCAAAATAAGAGTACATAATCAAAAAACGAAACCGTATTTTGGACTTGTTGCCAAAATTTGTATTAGTGCGCTCTAGCTGCTCGATGACGTATTACACAAGTTTTAAAAAATATTACTCTAGCGCAGGAGCCACGTTGCGTGCGGAGTAACCACATCATTTGAAAAAAATATTTTGTATATATAGACCGCGCCGGTTGTTGGATAAGCGGCTGAAGCAGCTTCATGATTCCTTTAAATCTTCTGACAGCCTCTAAATTTTATAAAAATATTGAAGTTCATCTCAAGCAGTGAAACCACAAGGACGTCGAAGGGGAGAGAGAGGAGGAGTCCGGCCGGATGGATTTCCGCCCGCAGCCTTCACAATTCTATTGAGATTTACCAGTACTTGAAATAACGCGCAGCTCATTGCATACAATAATAGTCTACATTTCCTTGATGAATGTAAATAATATAAATAAACTTAATTTACATTTTGCTCATTAAAAAAGGGAAAGCGAACCTTGAAGTTACAAATTCTTCTAAGTTAAATGGGTGTGATGTCTATTATTTCGCCTGTTTTATTATATTGAATTCAGTGTTTAGTTTGTTTCATTGGGAATTTATTGGTTTCTGTTTTATTGATTCTTTGGGGAAAAAAAGGTAAATTTCAATTTTCAGCCATGTGGAAAGCAGCCGTCGGATCAAACATCAAGTCTGTGGTAAGCAGACGATTACTCATCTCTTGCGTCGCAGTATTAATTATTGGTTTCAGTTTTAAACGGTGAACAATCAAGATGACGACGAATGGGACACGGACCCAAATTATGTCAACAACGTTACCGAGGAAGAACAAAGATGGGGAGGTGGGAGGCCGGCGGTGCCATTGCTGAGTTATATATAATTCACTGTAGCACTTGCTCTCAAAAAGATTATGCTACGGTACTGGTTTTGGTGGAAAGTCTACACACAAACGGAAACGACGGACGGCACCATAAGATTTGGCGGCAAGTCTGGGGTTCAAATTGATCGGATAGACAGAGTACAAGGACCAGTATGAATTTTGAACATCTTTTAATTTTAACATTTTCTTTATAGAGTGCTGTCGAATGGGATTACCAAGAGTGCTCCGACAACGAAAGCTGTCCGTCCAATGGTCAATAAAGTTACCGGATCAGCTACCACTGCTACTTTGAAGCATCCCATCTCTCATTTTGAAGAAAGGCATAATCAATTGCTGGCCGAAACTGTCGGGAGAGGAGAATGGTGTTGCCTAGAAGGAGGAGGAAGAAGCCGTAGGTCTTTACGCTCAAGGGAATCTGTTGTTGGAGATGGCCGCCCAGGTAGAATAAACTGTTTTGAATACGCTCCTTTCGCTCTCAATGACTACCAAGCTAGCGCGGAAAACGATCTGAGTTTCGATCCGGATGACATTACACTAACATTTTTAAAATGGTACCTTTAAATTTTATCATCTATCCTTTTTATTTTTATTTTAATATCAATAGTTTCCTTTTTGTAAAGATCGACGAGGGTTGGTGGCGTGGAGTGTGTCTTGGTCAAGTTGGACTCTTCCCGGCACACTACGTTTTCAAATATTATACCATATTCCATCGCGGTGAAGCAAGTGTTTTTCCTTACAATATTGCTGTCATTCTGCCGGCTGCCATACAAGATATGCGGTGACCGATTTTATCCGAATAATATATGCGCCTGTTTTTGTGCCATTTTTGTCTTTAAATCATGCGTGAATGGTGGAAACCATCAGAGAATCCACATTTTTCTTCTTCTTCTTCTCTAGCTGCCAAGCCTTCACTAATCACTAATTTAAAATGATAAAAAAAAAATTTCTGCATGTCATGCATTCAGAACCTACACTTGGACTTGGCCTTTCAAACGTAAATATCCGTGCGGGTAAAACTACGTTTACGCTAGTTAGCCCAATATTCTATCTCTATCAACTGTCTGTTTAACAATTTTTTATATTGTTTTCAGCTTGGAAAAACTATTCTCTTGAATCTAGACCTTCTTAAATCACCATGGAATCGGCATTTGCACCTGTTTGACTCTTGCATCCACATCTTGGGATCTTTGGCACGGCATGAAGGGAATGCCAGTGACCAGTGAGTTGTACAGACTGAAATTACACAACATTTTAGCGGTCGTCTTGCAAAAGTCCTATGATGTTGGCAATGCAAACACAGTCTACCAATTGTTCAGATTTTAAAAAAATTGTGCTACATCACTGAATTGACAAAATTACTTGGCAAGTATGGAATCTTCTTGAAAGTCTCTCATCGTCTTCCAGGAGTTTACTGTTCACGAAGTGTGGATACGGCTAGTGGATCTCTTGACCTATTACTTGTACAACTTCATCAAGGATATTCCTGAACGCAGCATTTGGGTGCCTCCGATAGAATATGGAGATTTTGTTGTGAATTATACTACAGGATGATCACTTTTTAATTTTTAATTCTTTAAAGATTTTTTGGGCTTTATTATTTATACAGGCTGCTGGGGCTCAGTTGGCCACAAGGCTCCAATAAAAGCATAGAGGCCTTCAATTTACTACATCATTTCTTGAAACAAAGCTACGGTCTTGATTTTTTTTTTGGCAACTGGGAAGTAAACAAGCTTTTCAAGCTCTTCTCCGCTTTAAAAGAAGGTAAATATTTGTTTAAGAGTTTAATAAACGTTTTTAATGAGAATTTATCATTTCAGGAGTAACACTTTTTTTTTAATTCCTGAATACTCCAAGGTCGCGCGAATGCCTATGGTTTATTTTCAGCCGGAGGTTATTAATTTATTCATGATCTTACGGCAACTGACTTGAACCGCGGGCAACTTCATCACCTAGCCGATCTCATGAGCCTTCTGCTCCTACTACCAGTAAGCTCACCTATTCAGAAAGAGCTTCTACACCAAGGCATAGGTGATTTCCTACTTGATTAAGTTACATACTGTCAAGGAAACACCCATGTCGCATTGAGCCAAAGTGATGGGCAATCCGTGAACCAAGTAGAAAGAATATGTGCCGAAATCGACAATCTGTTCACCAGGAATGCAAACGGCATCTCCAGTTCACCTTTAAAGGTTGTATTTGTTTTATTTGCATTCCATTTACATTCTCATCTTATTTCGTGTATTTATCAATATCATAAGCATTGGAAGAAGGAAAGAGTTTCTCTCAGTGCTAGATTTGTACTGGAAAGCAAACCGATCTCCGCACCATCCAGTAGGTCATTTTGGAACATCTAACAAAGTATCCGACGGAAAACTATCGAGGATGTCAAATTCATGCTCAACCTTCTAGGAATTTTTTTAAATTATTTGAATAAGTTAAATTCAACATTGTTCATTTAAGTTTTTTTTCAGTGAGCCGTCACTTTTTGATGGCCTGATTGAAGTAGGGTTCCCCCTTGGACTGTACGCATCGTTCAAGAGTCCTGTAGTGCGTTATTAGCACCACAATAGTCGACGGTGTCGAATGAGATTGAGAGAACAGAGGAGAGAGTTAGAATATAAAGGAAGTGTATTGCGAGTAGAATATCGTGAAGGTCAAGGGAAACTGGTAGCAGAGAGAGAGTAACTGGAGACGCGCTAGAGTCGAGTCCGAGGAGCGGGCCGTCGGGAGTGGGTTAAATACTCCCGACGCCTCCCGAGATAAAGGCGTGGCTCCAGAGTGGCGTGACACGTGTCGGTATGACTCGTGCGGGATGTGTCTCACGACAGACTCTCCGAGAGATGGCGTTGGCCTCCCGAATAGCCATCACATTCCTCCATCCACATAAAAGAAACTGTCCTCAGTTTTTAAAAGGATTTTAAAGATCACCACCAAATATATGTATGCGTTACGTGGCGGTGTTAAGAATAAGAGAGAATATTGCATAAGAGATAATATATGTTGACGAAGCTTAATAAGAAAAATATAAAAGGAGTAGAAAAAAAAAATATAAAGGAATGTGGGTCATGAACTACTTGACCGCGCAATATTGAGTGGACGGGTAAGCATACGGAACACATCGCAACAAGCAAAATGTGTAAACTTGGAGAAGGATCGTGTAACAAAAAAAAATAATAGCATAGCAGCGTGTAACAATCGACGGAGAAACGTGCGTGTTACATGAATCCGCTTCGAACTACTACGTCATCATGCGTACAAAACAGAAAAAAAATGTAGAAGAAAAAACAGTGCGTGTTTTTAACATATTATAATGATAGAATGAAATAGGAAGAATATCGGCGGTCCCCGCCAGCTTATTCACTTGTAGTAAGTAGTATAGAATGACAGAGATAGGAAAACAACAATATAAGAAGGATAACCATAACACCATATTACGCGATTGATTTGTAGTGGCTGAATTATAGCATGTTAAAGTAGCGCGTAAGGACGCTCCACAGAATTTGAAAGAAAATTCAGCATCGTGAAACATGTGTTAAGAAGAGAAATGCATAATGATAAAAAAAATGAAAAGAGAACAAAAATGAAACTCGAGGTCATGTATGGTGTAAGGTTCGGCGGGTTTTCTCCCGAGTGCTACTCTATTTTCAATACACATATTATACTCAATCTCAACGGGATTTATTGTGCGCATCAGCACATTCCGATCGGGTCGCCGATGCGGAGAATTTCTTGGGCAACTGTTATCGAACCTACGGGGTGTCGAAAAATGTAGCACTGATCTTTCAAATGGTATTTAAAAGCTGCTCGACACATCGCTCTTAAACTAAAAGCGGACAATTTTTAATAACCAAAGGAACGAGCGAGTATTGAACCCACTACTCGGCATTCTTACTGACATAAGTGAGAGGACTGGCCAAACGATGATGACCTTTAACCATGAAATCCAATACTCGGCGCTCTCGCATCGTAACAAATAAAAGCTGAGCCGGGCTCGAGGAAAATTATATAAAATTGGAGATGGCTAACCGTTTCGTTGCTTAGATGGCAGCATGATGAATGTAGTGCGTATATGAATGAAACGCTCCACGGGAAAACTGCTGTAACAATGACAACAAAAACTAATTGAACTAAGTTCTCTACCGTTATGAATTTCGGGACTCACAGTCTTATTTCAAAGCATTGTTACGAGCCTAACCTGAGAGATTTTACACAGTTGCATAGAAAGATTTATACGGCAACATGCGGAGATCTTTTTGCTGACCACACATATTGGAATGCATGTAGTGTGTAAGCGGGATCGGGTAACCAAAACAAATTGGCTCTTCAGCGGAATATTGTAACTGGGCTACCAGAAGTTAAACAAAACTGTAAGTAGAACCCTTTATACTTCATGGGGCCTCGTAACTGACCGTAAATTAGTAAAATAGCAAATAGAGAGAAAAGCGGACGCTTACTGTGAAGCTCTCTACTGTGACGCTGTGACGCATCATCGCCTCATCCTAGTCGAAGGATTAACAAGTGCATCGGGACGTCGCGCTATCGTCCATCATTATCATCTATGGCCTATTTTCTCAATACAATTTTACCCGTAATTGAACTTGAAAGTGAATAACGAACAGCCCCTTCCTGAGAAAAACTTGTGCGCGGCAGTGGTAACTCAACATTTAGCAACCACCAAGGATGAGTAGCTACTTCCAAAGAGAGCAGTGTACTTTACATTCGAGTATAGCCCATTTTACGAAAATATTCATTCTTTCCTGGTCAACAAATTTAAAGGTAAACCCGACATATTTGAGTAGGTACATTACTTAACATTTTTATCCTCAATCCCAAATTCATTTCTCGGTATCTTTAAAAATTTAAAACTGCGGCCAGCGTAACGTAGTTACGCAGTACAAGTTTTACTCACACTGAATTATATACTAATGTAATGTTTGCTTTTACCTTACGTCTAGTAATGCTGCTGTTATTCGGAATTACTTGACCTTCGAGGGAATCAACGCCTACCGGTGCCAGCAAGGATGATTGGCGATTTTGCCAGATCCGTAATGTTCCCGTCGGCGTCGGTTCCGTCGTAATCAACCGTCTATATGTAAGTTACTAAATTGATTATTAATTTTAACACTTTTGGAAATGGTGTAAGAAGGGAACATTGATATGACATGGGCGCGTGTGCACATAAAAATTTAATAGGCCTATTAGGCGCCAGCAGTAATAGATCTGTTCAGCTCTGCTGTAATTGGTTCCGAATAGAAGTAGGGTGTCCGCCATGGTCACCTCGCTGTTTTCACACATTTGCGACACCTCTCTGCGTCACATCGTGCCATCTCTAACTAGGAGGAGCATTTAGTACCGAGACTCTGTGAGTCACTGCCATGGTTACCAGGCTGGTTTGACACATTTGCACACACTTTATTGTTGCTTCACTGGAGCGGCTATATACTGTGGTCGTACTGACCCACTGGTATGCGACCATGCCCTCCCTGATTAAAAGTTTGAAAGAAATGGTTGCACATGACCTTCAATCATGTGGCTCGCACTGGCGGCAGTCCCTGCTACAGCTGGATCCCATGTGCAACCGGCGGTACTTGAGTTCCCATTCGCGGCTGTTGGAGATAGCGTCAATGAAATGCTGCTTATAGTATTGCGTACGGTCGTACCAATACAAGGCTTCCGGATTGCTGTTACGCGGTCGCTCTGATATATTGTATGACGGTGTTACCGTCCAATTCTCTAATTCCAGCGGCTGGAATAAATTCTCCGTTGGCCCCGTAGTTGATGGTTGGATTCCAGCGCCTTGGTGATGTTGGGCAGGATACGGCCTTTGGGGTTGGTATGTGTGCCGCACTCGGCGGTCCTGCAGTTGGTTGTGGCCCTGTGCAGCTTGGCCTAGAGCGTCCCAGCTTTGCTGCACGGCTTCGAACTGGAACCGTGCCCCGCTCTGCGCCTCGAGTAATTGTAGTGTCGGGGCACTGGGATGCGGGCCCGAGTTAAGGAGTTGGGTAAGAACAGGTTGGTTACCTGGTGTTGGTTCCTCGGCCGGTACGTGTGGTAGTGCGGTAACGTACGCTCTCTCAAGGGCCTGTCGGAATTCCTCTGGAGTTGTGGTTGGGGAATAGGAGTCCGAGCTGCTCGGGCTGTATAACTCTGGCGTTCCCAAGTCGGCTTCGATTTGTGCAGTGGCCATTGGGAAGTATGTGATCCTTTGCGCGCTGGTGTAGAACTGGGCGTTCACCTTTGCCGTGGAGCTTCTTATAAGCGTTCGCGTTTTCCACTTGTACAAACATGTAATACCTTTATTTGAATCACTGAAGTTTAAGTGCTAGACAATCAGACAGTCGTCAGCGGCTGTCTGGGCAATTTGAGCAGTGCCTTGTCGAGTAATGTGAGCACTGCCTGGATTGCTCATTTAGCCGATGACTATGGACTGTTGTTTCTACTCGTATATGTTACTGTAGTCTGGATTAGTTGAGGTTCATACTTTTGAAAAATAAATCTAGAGAGGAGGTGAATAACTGGGTTAGGGTAAGTTAATGGTGTAAGAGGGAATTAAAAAAAATAGATTGGTTGGACAAGGATGCTTATTATAACTGTCGCCGTGTTGGCCTAGTCCACCGTTTCTCCGGGGAATTCGTTACTCAGCTCGGGTGCTGACACTCGGAATCTGAACTGCGATACCGCCACTTCTTCTAGGCTTGGCATATTGTCCGGGCGATGAACTGTTGTGTTATTTATGGCGTAAACTCGTTTGCAGATGTTCTCTTTATTCCTCATAACAATAATGAGTGCCACCAATATCACGGCGGCGCCCAATACTGTCACGAGTGATATTGAGACTGGCGCCATAATGGGAAATCGTGGGGTAAACGAATGATCGGCGCTTGATTGTACGTTTTGTGAGTGGGTTATTTCAGTTGATAGTTGGTCGTTAAGGATATTAATTGGCTCATACTCAGGTGTACTGTGGGCTACATGGTGATCCGCCAAAAGGACTGCTTCGGTGTCGACTACTTCTTCGAATTTATCGACCAGTCGGAGATTAGCAATATACTGTGTCGGTGTCCGCTCTTTCCAGGCGGTACCGTTCCACGAACGTACGATCCCATTAAAATTTGCCATACCGTTAGGCCAGAAACAGGTTTTAAATTTATGCAGGCTGAATCCATCTAGGCCTAGTGTGAGATTTGTTGCTATCTGCGGCTCAAATCCACATCTAGTTTCTTTTGGTATCACCTGAGCAATCGATTGATGGCACTGCTGTATCAGCAGGAAGTCGCCAATGGGTTTCACTCGCTGACAATCCGGTAGCTTAAGAGCCCGTGCTGCTTTTAAACCGTTTTGTGACGCCAGCAATAGAGTCAGCTGTCGTCTTATCGCCATATTTTCGCAGTGGATCATCTTGACTTCATTATTTATCTCGTTGTCCCTGTCGACAGATTGATCTTCTATAAACTGGTGATGTTGTAAGAGGAGGTTGTTTACATTGCCAGCTTCTACATCGATCTCCTTAGGTAACGTATCTACTGAGTGTACAATCATTACCCACTGTGTCACCTGATCTGTCGGGCGGAACTTGACGCATTCGTGAGATGCCATATGCCCGTCGGGTTCATTATAACTCACCAAACAAAACTTGTCGCTTGACTGAATTGTGCCTCTTGATTTGTTGTACTTTAAGGCATAACCTGCCGTTCTGGGTTGCTTACCGATGAAGATATTGGATGAGTTGTAGTAATGCAATCCGTTGTGCGTGATTTTCCCATCTGCTTCTAGCGTGAATAACTGATCTTTATTGTTAGTCGTGCATGGTTTTGTATGCAGTTCCTTGTTGGTCTGCGCGACCAGACAGCGGCTCGTTCTCATGCTTTTAAAAGCGACAGCAGCCGACGGCTCCTGTCGAAATGCGATGAAGCCGGTGTTGATATTGGTTAGGGGAAATAGATCTCTTTCACATAACCGTGTTTTTTCTTTGTTGTAAATATAATCCAATTGGGATCGTCTATCAGTAAGTCTTACTGTGTTTGTAGCCATCTTCTGGAGTATGCCTCGTCCTTCGTGTACGGCCCGCAAGGTGCATAGCGGAACTGTAAACTTCTTCTGTAGCTCCCACACAATCCGCACTTGATGTAACTGTTGTGTTGTTGCTAGAGTGTCGTTTGTTAACTTTCCAAATGGGGATCTGATGGGGCATTCAACACAATCTTTAGAAAGTGGGATTGGCTGGACTTGACACTGTATAGTGGAGTAAACAGTTGTCGTCCACCATTTACCGTCACCTTCAGGTTGTTGATTGTAAAATGAAATATCCCCCTCTGAGATCATTTTATTACCAAAACAATCTAGTTGAATGAACTTCTTGCAGTCTTCTTCTGTCACGTGCAGAACTGTCGTCGTGCTGGTTGTATCAAATGTGTAGAGAATTGAGCCCACTACTTTTTTCTCGTGGCGCCAGGCCCAGCATGCGTGGCCTGTCCATTTAGCGTGTGTCGGCTCCGTAATAAAGAAAATGTAGGGGACTTCGGGTTTGTCTTCCAGTTTGCTAGGCGGTGCACAATATGTCGGCGTCTCAAGGTCCAGTAATCCAATGGTCCTGGCGTTGGTGCAGTTACATATTGTCACATTAAAAGTGCTTACGGGTGTGTAGATGAGGATCAGCATCGGGAGGAGCGCGTTTATCATCGGGTGAAACATCTGTTAGGAAAATCAACAGGTTAATGCTGATAACGTTTCGGTATTTTTATAGCATCTTTTGAACGTAAGTTATAACGCGGCTCCGTCTGCTGTCTATCTTTTACTATCTTCCTCTCTGAAATGGGAATTACGGCTGCTTGTAAGTGACTAGAAGTTGGGGGTTGTGCCTCTTTTTCTGGAAGCTTGCCGTCGGGCATAAATTTTTTCATTCTATTTACGTGGACGACTGTCTCTTTATTTTCTAAGATGTGCTTGATGTTATAGTTGACTGCGTTTTTCATGGCGCTGATTACGATGTACGGTCCTTGCCACCTCGGTCCGAACTTGTCTCCTACGACGTTAGGCCGAGTTTTAAGCAAGACGTGATCGCCAACTTCGTATTTTACGAGCTTCGTTCCTCGATCGTAAAATCGTTTCTGAACTTCTTGTTTTTCTTGAAGGATTTCCCGTGCTAGTTCGATAGCTTTACTCCACTTTTGTCCGAATATTGTGTTGACGTCAGTGGCCAGCTTATAACGACTAGGCTCTTGGGGATCACCCGGCTCCCTGCAGTCTCTTCCGTAGAGCAGGTAAAAAGGGATTTCTTCAAGGCTAGAATGCTCCGTTGTGTTGTATGCAAAAGTTGCATATTTTAAATATTTATCCCAATTTTCGGGATCTGCTTTTGCGAACGCGGACATCAAATCTATAATCGATTTGTTCCGGGCCTCTGTTACTCCATCCGCCTGCGGGTGATAGGCGGTCGTTTTGATCATTTTTATACCTAGCTGGGCGGCCAGCTGAGCCATCAGTTCCGACCGGAAGTTGGTCCCTTGGTCTGAAACTAATTCCTCAGGGACCCCATGCTCTAGTATGATAGTATTTATGAGAGCAGTCGCCACTGTTGTCGCTGTTTGGTCCGGCATGGCCGCTGCAAACACGTAGCGTGAAGTATATTCGACCATCGTGAGAATATACACATTCCCGCTGCTGGTTGGATTTAGTGGGCCTACCACGTCGATACCAACTGTTTTCCACAGCCGATCGGGTGGTGGAACAGGTTGTAATGGTGCCCGTGTTGATCCGTGCGCTTTGCGTTTAGCGCAAATCAAGCAACTTCTGACAAAAGCTATGATCGTCTTCGACATGCCAGGCCAGTAGAAGCGTCGCTTGATTTTGTTGAGCGTTTTCTTAATCCCTTGGTGGCCTGCCAATTTGTGGTTATGAAAACGCTCCAGTATATGTTCACGGAGGGATTTCGGAATTACTGTGCGGCCGTCCTGTGTGCCTAGTAACCCATTTTGTAAAATTACGAGCTTCTGTTTCGGCTCGTCCTCCTCCCAATAAGAAGATTCCTCCCTGTCGTCGTCATCGTAGGGGAATGGCTCATTTCCAAATTGTTCACTGCTTTGTGTATCTTCTTCTTTTTCTTCTTCTTCTGTTTGATTATATTCAATAAATTTCTTGTCGTCTTTCAGACATTTATCGTGGATTTTCTTGCAGAAATCATCCGCTTTCTGTGCTGCTGCGATGTCGGCTGTCACTAAGTGAATAGTCTTGAATTCAGGCAACTCTGGCTGTTGTATGTTCACCGGTGATTGCTCATCGTCGCCTGAATGAGGAATTCTACTTAGATAGTCAGCATTCGCGTTCGACTTCCCTGGTCGATACTTAATCTCTGCATTTAATTCTTGCAGCAGTAGGGCCCATCTTCCTAGCCTTCCTGTCTTATCTTTTAATTTAAGCAGGCTCTCCAAAGGCTTATGGTCACTCAATATAATGACGCGGTGGCCGTATAGGTAAGGGTGAAAGGTTTTCACTGCGTGAACGATGGCAAACATCTCTTTTTCAATCGTGCTCCATTTTCGTTCAGCAGCGGAGAGGCTTTTGCTAGCATAGGCGATTACTACCTCTTGCTCTTTGTTGTTTATATCCTGCATCTGTGCGAGGACGGATCCAATTCCTGTATTGCTTGCATCCGTGTGTAAAATGTACTCCTTTGAGGGGTCAGGGTACCGTAGTATGGGCGGGGTCACGAGACGATTTTTTAGATTTTTAAAAGCCTCTTCTTGCTCGTCTCCCCAATTCCATGGTTCGTCCTGGCGGGTCAGCTTCGTGAGTGGATTTGCGATGGTACTATAGGAAGGAATATATTTACGGTAATAAGATGACATGCCAAGGAACGAACGAAGTTGATCCAGCGTCCGTGGCGCTTTGTAATTTAGGATCGGCTTGACTCCCTCTAGGTCTGGAGTGATTCCATCCTTTGAAACGATGAATCCGAGAAATTTGAGGTGAAGTTTCAAAAACTCGCATTTCGACAGTTTCAATTTAAATCCTGCCTTCCTTAGCAGGTCAAAGACTTCTGAAAGATGACGAATATGAGAATCGAAGTCTTTATCAAAAATTAAGACATCATCAAGATAGCAAATTGCGTAATTGCCGAGGGCGGGGCGTAGGGCTGCCTGGATGGCCCGCTGAAAAGTCCCTGGGGCATTACATAGTCCAAAACTTAAGACGTTGAACTCGTAGTGCCCGAGATGAGATGTAAAAGCTGTACGATGTTTGTGTTCTTCTTTAATTTCTATCTGCCAATAACCAGAGTGAAGATCCAAAGAATTGAAGATTGTCGAACCCGCAAGGCTGTCCAAAATTTCATCGATTCTCGGAAGCATAAACGGATCCTTAATGGTCCTTTTATTCAATTCGCGGTAGTCGACGCAGAATCGTTTAGGCCCGTCCTTATCTCGTTTGTTTTTCGGTACTAGAAGGATCGGTGCACTAAATGGTGACGTCGATGGGCGAATTATGTTGGACAGTAACATTTCTTCAATAAATTGTTTTGCAATAGGCCGCATTTGCATCGGCATTCTGTACGGTCTTGCACGGACTGGAGGTCCTGGAGTCAGGTGGATCTCGTGCTCGACGTTATAGGCTCTCCCGAGCTCTGACATGCTGGATGCTATTACATCTCGATTTTGCCGGATAAGATTTTGTATTGCTATCTTATGTTCTTCATTATCGGTTTCGCCAATAATTGGAATAAGAGTTTCTCTTATTTGGATCGAATTGCAACTTTGGATTGGTACATATCCATCATTGATGTTGTATTGTTTGCCGCCAAAGTGATATGCTAAATTTCTTGATCTCCCATGTAAAACAAAGTCAGTGTAGGAGAAGAAATCGAATCCTAAGATGGCAGGCTCTTGCAGGTGCGCCAATAGATGAAATCTCCATTCGAATTTGTGTTTGCCTTGTAGTAAAAAATCGATTTGGAACTTCCCTAAAGATTTCATCGGCTCACCTGATGCTGTCTCGAATGTTATTCGTTCTTCATCTTCGCAAGGTTTTGCATTATCCAATTCTGGAATTTTTGCGAATAGGCTCAGTGAAATGAGGCTTGAAGGGCATCCCGTATCAATCAGTGCAGTTGTTTTAATACCGCCGATTGTAATCGGGACCCGAAAGAGTGGTACCAGAGTTGCAGGCGGTCTTGCACGGGGTGCGTCGGGTTTTGGTACGTTGATGATGGGGGTATGATTAATGATTGGCGGCTTGTATGTGGGTAGGGGTTTAGAATTATGATTAACGGGCTGGGGTCGAGGGTCTAAGAAACGGTGAAGGTCGTGCTCGTTTCGTGAGTCTAAGTTTGACTGCTCGGGTTCCGTTGTTGGTAATTCGAAGGATTGCTCCTCGTATCCCGAATCCTGGAACGGCATTCTCTCCAGACGTGGTTAGGTTTGTCACAATAATGGCACTTGATGGGCTGACGGTTACTAGTTGGGGTTCTGCTTGTAGGGAAATATACCGGAGGGGGGCGGTATCCGCGGTTATCGGATGCTCGCTCCCGTTGATACTGCTCTCGTTGGGAAAGAGAAAAATCTCTGACAGGTCGCTGATCCCGTGTTCTGAATCCAGGTGAGGGTTGCCGGCGGTAGGGTGATGCTGGTCGTTGGTTATAGCCACCTGTCTGTTGTCGGAATGGGGATGTTGAGTATTCCCTACTTCTACTGCGGTTTTCACGAGGCACATCGTCTTTCCAGTGGACTTGTGGGCGACTTTCTCGTTGGTCCGAGAATGCAGCAACTGTAGTCTCCTTTGCTGGCTCCTTTATAGTTGAAATAGCCATTAATGATAGTTTCTCGAGTTTTTCCGTAATTTTGTCAATATGCTCTTCTAATTTAGCATTTTTTAATGAGATAGCCGTGTCAGTCGTGGGTGGTTTGTCGTCAAGGACCTTCTTTTTTCCTAATAGCGTCTCGGTGGCTGATGCTGCGGTCTTTATCTCTTCCCAGCCGGCGGCGGGGTCGATCCTACTCCACATATGATCGTAGACATCTCTGTTGAGACCGTTTAGCATGATAGTCCTCTTTGTAGCGTTCCGTAGAGCCACCACGTTGGCAGCAGCATCCTCTGCTGCTGCAGCCCCGTAGACTTGACGGTATAAATCGTCAATCCTGGCAGCAAAATCCCGTACCCGTTCGGATTTCTTTTGTTTTAAATTCTCTAGCTGTGTTGCTAGGTTTTGCACGATAAGGGCGTCGTTAAAGCCTAGTGCAAAATGCTGTCTCCAATGTTCCAGTGTATCTTTCTGATTATTCGGTAAACCGTCATTAAAAGCGCTTGCTGGTCTAGCGAGTCGCTCCTGGAAGATCTGCAGTTTTTCAGCATCGGTCCATGTATTTGCTACAGCCACCCGGTCGGCTTTTTCAATCCAATCATGGAAAGTAGGGCCGTCCAGTTCGCCTGTAAACAGTGGAATCGTCTGCTTGGCAGCGTCGATAGCTAACCTGCGAAACCCGTCGACGATGGTGTTGGTTGCTCGTAGTTGGTTTTCCGCCATCGCCTCGATGTGTGCTTCCATATTTAATTCGACGTTAATGTTTACCGGCTGAGCCTGGATGGCTATTGGTTCGATAAATGCGAACTGCGGAGAGATGGGTGCTCCTGGAAGGTCACCAGCGGCCTGCTCGTGATCTGGTGTAGGGGTTCTGGGAGCTGGCTCTGTATGCTCTGGGAATCCAGTAAACCAGGTTCCGTCGTCAAAATTGATATAATACTCGTCGTGATCTTCAACTGATTCGGCTCGGTCCTCTGTACTATCTTGGGATGAATCGCTTTCCTCCGGTCGTGCAACAGCTGGTGGAAGTGCGGCTGCCTGGGCAGGTTCGTCTTGTTCTTCTTCGTTTATCGGGACTGCGGTTCGATTTATTTGTTGTTCAACTCTGTCTAATTCTTGCCTCCAGTATTCTCCCCGGCGTCTATGATGCTCTTTAGTCGGGTCAGATGGTGAGCCTCTAAAAAATCCAGTCCCCTTTTCTATCTTAGTTAAATTTTTGTCTGCCAAAATTACTCTAGTTTTAAAGAATCTTCTCTGGTCTGTGAGAGATTGTTCGCTAAGTTTTTTGAGTAGTTTCGTCTCAGTACGTGAAAAAAGATTGATAGTCTGTGTAGCTGCCTGAAGTAATGGTCGTGTTTCCTCTACAGGTCTCCTCGGGGTTGTTGTTTTAGGTTTAGTACCCTGTCTCATTTACCATGGCAGTCGTACCTTTTTAAATTGTCGATAGTCTCCTGTAGATTTGTCGGTTACGTGCTGATGGTGACGCTAGTCGTAGTTTAGAGAACACTTGAATTCGGAACCACGAATTTTGAGGGTGATAGACAGAGGGAAAAAGAAACAAAAGTAAGTTTGAAGGAACTATCTGTTCTCCTGGACCTGGGTATACCGCGATTGCGCAAGAGAACACCGTTTAGCTGTTATGCCAATGGCTGATAGTACGAAAAATAGTGAAAGAGAGAGAAAAAAAAAGATAAAGAGAAGGAACTGTCTGTTTTCCTGGACCTGGGTATACCGCGATTGCGCAAGAAAACACCGTTTAGCTGTTAAGCCAATGGCTGATAGTACGAAAAATAGTGAAAGAGAGAGAAAAAAAAAGATAAAGAGAAGGAACTGTCTGTTTTCCTGGACCTGGGTATACCGCGATTGCGCAAGAAAACACCGTTTAGCTGTTAAGCCGACGGCTGACAGTACGAAAAATAGCAGACTTGGGGGTGGTAGGAACTCTTTCTCTGGAGAGAGAGTATAGGGTTAGGTTGAGTTGCAGGTAAGTTGTCACGATCGCCAGTTGTAGTGCGTTATTAGCACCACAATAGTCGACGGTGTCGAATGAGATTGAGAGAACAGAGGAGAGAGTTAGAATATAAAGGAAGTGTATTGCGAGTAGAATATCGTGAAGGTCAAGGGAAACTGGTAGCAGAGAGAGAGTAACTGGAGACGCGCTAGAGTCGAGTCCGAGGAGCGGGCCGTCGGGAGTGGGTTAAATACTCCCGACGCCTCCCGAGATAAAGGCGTGGCTCCAGAGTGGCGTGACACGTGTCGGTATGACTCGTGCGGGATGTGTCTCACGACAGACTCTCCGAGAGATGGCGTTGGCCTCCCGAATAGCCATCACAGTCCCTTACCTTGCAACTCCAACAAATAAGCATGTGAACCCTTCACAGCGGCACTGAGCAAGCTTACGAATATACCTCATCAAGACGCTCTCTTCGTATGCCGATCAGTTGAAGATGGAAAACGTACTGTAAGTGAATTTTCCTGCTGTTTTTTTTGTCTTTTGAAAAATGTCTTCCATTCTAATAAGGAAAATACTTTTTAACTCAAAGTGATGACCTTTCAGCCTTTCCTTTCTCCACGGTGCGAAATTTCTGTTGTGTGCAACCAAGAAGTCATTCTCTATTTCAGTAATTAAAACAAAAGAAAGTAAGAATAGTCTTTGTAATGAAAGAAAGATGGGAAACAATCTCAGATGGTGTTCTGTCATTATGACTGAGCTTGAAAGCAGTATTAATTCTCTAACATACCGCACTCCTTTTTCGCCATCCAGTACAAAAAATTATTTTATATTGAAATCCATTGACTGAAATATTTTTGGCTAATATACCACATCCATTCAACAGATTATTACTTCATCGGTCTCATTGAATCACCGTTACCAGTTCTATTTTTGGTCTAAGGGTATCCCTCTTTTAAATCGACAGCTTTAATTTACATTCAACAATTTTAATGTTACAGGCGATCGATGAGAACGGTGAGCATCGAAGGCCTCAGCTCAGCGAACTGTTTCATGTCTTCACCTTATGTTTTAAAAAGACGCTGGATTGTAACATTCTCGGAAATGCAGGCTGAGTTTGGGCTTCTGTTGTATCCACAAACTAAAAAGTCCTCTCCTCTTCTTTGTAGCGCTAGTCTTTGACTCTTCGTACTGAACGCCGGCATAGCTAGGTTAAAAGGAATCGAATGGGCTATTATTGGACTGCTAGTGCTTTTGTACATTTCTTTTTTTTCTATTTTATTAGTTCTTAATGGTCAACGCGTGATCGTATGATTGAAAATATAGGTAGCCAACAGGTAAACAAACAAGTAAAAAGGCAGCTTCGCTTGGTAACTGTCTCTTTAAACTGTTGCAAAGTAATTGGACTGTTCAATGGGTAACCCACCCCGCTAGGATAATAGTAACTTGTTGTGATCGGAGCTATGCTTGAATAGTGGAACTAAATCAAATCAAGAAACATTAGTTTAGTATTTTTGTAAAGGCTAAGTGGCCATGAATGGGCTATCACATCCATTTAAAAGATTTGTATTGCAATTTGATTACATAATCGGGGTAATCGGGGGTATTATTTTTAAATAAAAATTAGTACAAGGCCTTTATTTTAAGTATTAATTTATGTAATAAACATCGCACTGTTTGTTTCAATGGAATGGTGAAGGCTGCATGAGGATAAATTCATCCATCAGTAGAATCATATATAGTAATATTTCCGGAAAGGTAGACAATCAAAATAATCCAAAACAATTATTCTTTTTTTTTAAAACATAAATACACTAATAAAGGATGTGTGTGTGTATAAGTTAATACTTAACAATTACATAATCTGAAATTATATAAATAGTGATGGAGAACTATAAGCAAAAAGTACATCACATTTGCGCGTCGACATTAACTAGTTAACTAGGAATATAGTTCAACAATTTCACCAACAGAGTATCGAAGCTTCGTTATTCGGAAGAATTTGTCAGGAATTAAGCTCTATGACCATGTATAATTAGCAAAATCAATAAATTACATCTTCGAAAATGAGCCTTTTAAAAAGTGTCGAAAATTATCGGATTGTCAATTGCCCGCGGAAAACAAAATTCTACAATTGTCCGAATATTTTATTTGTTTGAAAAATGTCGATAGAAGTGCAAGCCTGATTTCCTAAATAATGATCTCTTGACTTATAAGAAAGACTGCTCTGTTATAAGGATTCCGCTACGTATAATAGATTCTGATGTTAACGAAAATGATCCTATTTCATTAGTTCCGTCCGAAGATGTCGCTGTCCTGGATATTGAATATTTAGGGAAGGATGACGGTGAAATCAACTGCTTCTATTAGAGAATCATTTCCTGAAAAAGACGAGCCTTATTGTTATCATCCTAGTAATATCTGATTTTCTTGATAGATTTAAAGAGTTGCTAAATAGAGGTATTTTATTCGATCCAATTATTGATGGAAGATGCTATAGCCATGAGATTTATTGATGAGTGTGGTTGGCTGACCGTCTCTTGGATATAAAAAGGGTGACCTCAACCAAGCCTTGAATATCCTCTAATTATCTTAAGTTTTTTATATCTGGTAGTTTGTTGTATTTCCGACTTGTTAATAGCTATTCGTAATAAGTACTGCTTCCGCCATTCTTTTATTTTTGTTTTACCATAAACTACACTATTTCAAAAATCATAGATACAGTAACACAGAACACAAACATATACTAGTGTGAACCCCATTTATATTTAATTTCTTATCATACATTTTCATTTAAAAAATCACTAAAGCTAAATTTTTAAACAATGCCGTACCCAATATTTACGTATTATTATTCCCTTTACAAAGTTGACAATGAGAAATCCTGCCGAGTAACTTAATTTCTATCCACATCCCCAATGCACGATAAAACCATTGATAAATCGAGCTTCTCGATCTGCTGTGCGCCAAGCCGCAAAGAACGGAACGTCCAATAAATACCTACATACATAAATTCAACTACATACCTAATCCAATTGATTCAAATCGAATAGTTTTAAAATCTCAAATTATGGATAGTACCGTTTGATTATATACCATTTCGGATCCAAGTGCCAACGCTTTGAGGATGTCGGTTCCTCGAGTAATTCCACCATCGACTTACACTTTGCATCTCCCATTCACTTGTTTCACTATCGCAGGTAGGGCGTCAATCTGTTGATATTAAAAAAAAAAACTAATATACTGCAATACCATATAAAAAATGCATAAAACTATTACTGAAGCTAGAACGCCGTCAAGTTGTCGACCTCCGTGATTAGAAACAATGATTCCGGATACTCCGTGATGGATGACCAGCTCTGCATCATCCGCTAGTAGAATCCCTTTCACTAGGATCGGCAAAGATGTGACACTACAAAGTACAAACTCAACTATCGTAAAATAATTATTGATAAACATCATAAGTGTACCTTTTATTATATTATCAATGTCATTCCAGCTAGGTGAGATTCGGATCGAACAGATTCTCCACATAGCTGGAGTGGGATGTCACATGGCTTTCCAGTATTTTCACATTCTAAGTAAATAGTATTTATCTTTTGATCTTTGTTAAAATGATTGATACTATCTGGTTTCCCTAGATTCATTCACTAGATTCATTTTTAGAGCTAACCGATTGTCGTGGAGTGTCAACACTCAAAAGTAACGATCAGTGTCTTAGAACCCGTCTTTTCAGCTTGACGAATCTTGTCGATGCTGGTATCACTATAATCACTATATAATTTTAAATAACGAACTACGCCATCCGTTTTGGCATTCGTGTTTTACAAGATGTAATTTTTTCTAATTTATGATGTATAGGTCTACATCGGAAAAATGATGAATACGTCTACGACTTAAATCAAGTAAATATATGATGTAGCAGTGATAATGATGGTAAGTTGGTGATAAACCTAGCACTGGATGTCTACCGGAGCAAAAGCTCATCCTAATCCTACTCTCCGATGGTCTTGTTGTGCTTTGAGAGAACCCCGACATTTGTTGAACGAACGATGATACCTTCCTCTTGATTGTCTATCACCCTTAACATTGACCTGAAGGGCATACTGTACCCGTCTATTCTTTGAAAAAAAAAAATCGGTAACTGCTGCTTCCTCCGCATATTAAAGTTTTCTCGTTAGATATTAAAACAAGGTTTTAAATGGGCAAGGACGGGAAAGAATTCCATATTGAAATACATTTAAAAATATATATATAATGTGATGGTTACTAAATAATTGTTTAAGAGTTTGATTGATGATGCAATTCAACTTTTTCTACTGGTAGGCTATATAAGGGAGTAGATAAAACTAGAAATATAATCCAATTACATCCACTTACTCAATCGTCGAAAATGAATCAGTCTCATTTCTTTATCAAGCAAAAGATGAGCGTTGAAGAAGAGAACATGTGTCATCTTGCCGATTACAAAAAGTCTAGAGAGGAGGTTCTTAGGGAGATGTACGGAGTCGAAATTACCCTTCCTGCTGTTAATGGAGTTTCCGATATCTTCGTAGAAGGACCAGCAGTTTATGTATACGCCACACAGAAGGACATTGAAGAAAGTCTGCCTAAAAAGAGGAATATCAAGATCAAGGAAGTAATGAAGATCGATGCGGACAGCATGTATTATGTCAACGGCTACAAAATGTCTAAAAAAATGCTTCTTGAAAAACATCACCAGATTAAGATAGGATACACAGGGGTCAACGAGGTTTGCTTAACTGGACCGCCAGTAAATGTCTATTCGGCCCAGCAGGAGATAGCTGAGAATTTTCCGTATGAAACTAGATGCTTCATAGAAAAACACTACATTGACTTTGTTCTGGGGTCGAACGGCGAAGGAAAGAGGGACACGTCAATAAAATACAACGTCATGCTAAACATTGATAGAGAAGGAGAGGTATCGTTAAAGGGAACGATTCGGAAGTGCAAAGAGGTTAAAAATGCCATTGAAACCAAGATCGCTGGAAAGAAGATACTTGAGACGTATCAAGAGATGATTTTCGTTTTACCAGACCAGTTTTCTCTCATCGAAACAAAGATGATCGAGTCTACTTACGGCGTATCTCTCTGTGTTAAGGAGTATCTACACCCTGAGAACGTAATAGGATATGAAATTGCGGTGAAAGGTCCGTCGGTCGAATTGGTATCTGCCGCCAAGAGGGAGATTCTTGCGAGCGAGCCATATACTTGTACGGTAGAAGTCAATGAGAAATCTGTTGGAAGGATCCGCGCTCACGGAGGAGCAATAATACGACGACTCAGCGAACAATATGGTGTTCAAATCTATTTCAAAGACAAAGAGATGTTCATTTCGGGGTCAAAGAGGCGTACTGATGCTGCTAGGGATGCCATTCGATTCATCATCTCTGACCAGTGCAAGAGAACAGACTATGGTGTTCATTCTGTCTAAAAAGCGCAAGACATCTTCATGATTATAAATTATTTCAATATGATGTTAATATTGTTTCATTTAAAATTCGGTGTATAAAAAAAATGATTTATTAAATCATTCTTTGTATTTTTTTCAATTCGTTATATGCAATTATGCAAAACTAAATAAAAAATGAATTCGTAATTTTTTAAAACTATTTATCTTTCAATATTAAAAAATCGTTCATAATGCGCTCTTTTTTTGTTTGTTTTTGGAGCCAAGACAATCCATGCTTTCGGCCCAAGTACTTGATAATGGCAAACGATTGCGTAAGTTTCACGTCTTCATCCACGTAATAAGGCAGCTAAAAACAATTCATCCCTCATTTTCTAGCGTTCTTAATTTTTCATAACATGATTTTTATTAGAAAACGAATCGGCTGGGGAAACTTTGATTTTTGTTTTATGTAATTAGCAAATTTGAATATAATTTTCCTATGATAAATATGATCCCTCGGATTTTCCAGTAGCCTGTCGGTGTCATATTTGTCATGAGAATAGAGCCAAGGTACTGAATCGATTTTGCACAATCAACATAGGTATTTTAATTTAGGGCTGATGACTACTATGACAGGAAGGTGTTTTATATTATTTTTTGTAGGAGAAAAAATAATAATCATCAAGAAGTTTTAAGACATTTTCTCTTCGCGTCTATATTTAATTGAAATACCGAACGCAACTGGATCCGCTCCGCATCATGACCTGATGGAATGAATTTTTTGTTTGTAATGTGTCCTTTCGAGTTTAAGGGTGCTGATAAATGAATGAACAAAAGAAAACACGAGAGCCCACTCTTGCTGACTATAAGTTCAATGAAGAAGAAGAAATAACAAACAACGAAATAGCTTATTAAATGCTGTAACTGAAAAATTCAACCTTACCTGAAGATTTTGAATAAACTCTGGCATCTATGCATATCCTTTTTTAAAAATAGAAAAAGGTCATTTTGGTCATCACCATAGCAATTTTCTAAATAATGTTTATACAAAGTCGGGATCAGAGCAGAGTTCTCCCCATCGGATTCGCATATCTAATGCTTCCGCTTCTTTCAAGTCACCCTGTGCTCCTTTTCCGTTTTCGGAGTCAATCCATGCTTCCGACCGAGATATTTTATGATGGCGATGGATTGTGGTACTTTTACTTCTTCATCGATGTAGTATGGGATCTATTTTTGCAAATTTTGAACGTTTAAATCAATATTTTATTTTACGAATGGTATTGGTGTATTAGGGCCTAAGTTAGGGTTAGCTAGGGAAGTCGAGCCCTAAATTGAATTTGTTCAGTTAAGTTGTTCCTAACTTTCTTCGAGATGACTGCTCATAAAACAGTTTACAAATATAATATAGATTATATCATGAGCTTTTTACATATTCGAAACTGTAGAGCATGGAGCGAGGAGTTCCATTTAATCCTCATATCAAAGGGTCTAAGTTTCGATCGAATCGGGGCGGAGCTTTCCCGCATCGTTGTTTTTCTTCCTGTTATGTTTACGACCCGAAAATTATAGAATGGCGAATGGTTCAGACAGTTTCACGTCCTCATCAATGTAGTAGGGTATCTTTTAAAGGAAAATAAGCTGTGTTCTCTTGAATTCTTTATAAATCAATTTAAAAGAAAAAGTGCTGTATTGTTACATTTCGATAATTCAGGCCGAAACTCGAGACTCGAGAGTGAGCTTCTTCTATACCCCAATAGCCCGCTTCTCTTCCTTGTTACTCCAGTCCTCGTGTACTCGATGCCGGCGTAAGTCAACAGAAGACGAATGGACTTTTGGTGCTATTGAATATATTGATAACAAATAAGCATAAATCGACAAATCCAATATTCAACCTTAACGACTGGAACCATGATCTTATTGCTTGACGGTAAACGCGTGAACGTACGAACTACGAATTATAAGCAGCCAACGGATAATAAAAAAAAAACGCAACTACACTTACTTTTTTCATTTTAGAGTGACGGAAGAAAAGTATGAATCTTGGGAATGGCAACAGTAAAGTGTCCGTGTGATTTTAATTATCCACCTTCCGCAGGTGGTAGATAATAAAAATAATAATATAAAGTATGTATGTAAAAGTGTGGGGTATATAAAGTAAAAGGTAGGTATAATATAGTAACAGACTAGGTGTGTAATATTCCGCTGGAATGTTGATATACTAGTGAATATTTGAGCTTTATCCTGGGAATGAACGAAAGGACCTTGCATATTCGACCCGCACACTGCTCCACAGAAATTTGGACGAAAGTGGATGAAGGCCCCAGGGAGGTGACAGGGCTACCCAGTGTGTGCATGCCCATCCAGTGTGTGTGAAAAGAGTTTTAATTGTAAGTCTCTTCGTCCCAATCCCAGTATCTAGCTCAGATCTAGCTAATTAAAACAAAGGCCTAAGAGCTAGGCCCCTTTTCGAAGATGTACTTTAATGATTCCACTAATTATGGTCACGGAGCTTTTCTGACAAATTCTTCCGAGTAACGAAGCGTCAATACTCTTGTTGGTGAATCGTAAAAATATATCCCTAGGAAATGTCCACGCGTTGTTTAACATGTTTTCTTTTGTCACATTAGTTCTCTATCGCTTTTACTAAATCACTTATTTGATTTATCATTTAAATTTAGTAAATCACAGAAAATCACTATATACACAAATGCATAGTAATTTTATTCTTTTTTTACAATTTATTTTAGGATAACCTATTGTAAGTTCGTAGTCTATCTCTCGCATACCAAAACTTTTAACATGTTACATGGTCTTGAATGTTTTTCAAACCCATTTGTGGTCTATCTTATCAGCACATCCATTCAATGGATTGTAGCTACATCAATAGGAATGCTTTCCTCTTATTTTATAGTAGACCGACATCAATCTGATTGGATCATCGTGACTTGTTTTATTTTGGGTGTATGGGCTCACTTTCCTCTTTAAACTTGACAGCCTTAAAGGCAGTGCAACGTAAATTTATATTCATCAAGGTTAATGTAAACCATTCAAAATAAGTCTCAATTGAGTGGCGACGGCTGCGGACGGAAACTCATCCGGCCAATCCTCGATCCCTCTCTCCTCTTCGATGACGTTAATCAAATTTAGAGGCCGTTAGTCCCATCACATAATCTTAAATATACGGAATCATGAGGCAATGCTTCCACAGCCTCTATCCAATATATATTTTCAAACGATGTGGTCACTCCACATTTTCGTTCCGCTCAAGTGGATTAATCGGTCTACAACAGTATTAACAAGATCCGCTCCTCGTATCGACCGGATGGGACGGGATTTTTTTTTTTTTAGATTAATGGGAGAAGAATTTAAAAAGAGGAAGAAGAAAAAGATTTTTAAAAAAGTAAAGAAAAAAAAAGAGAATATATTGTATTGAGTATTAGAAGAGAACGGTAGATGGCGCAGAACGCTCGTCGCTCATCGCTCGGGGACAAAAGTACCTAAGAGGTACCCAAGGACCTAAGGGGTACCCAAGGGCCTAAGAGGTACCCAAGGACCTAAGAGGTACCTAGCGCCGACCAATCAGAAGAGAGGAAAAGCAGGAGCAGGGAAATAAAGGTTTTCAGACTCGCTCCAGCCGGGAAATAAGAAGGGATAGAACCTCCGGTATCGAATAAATTCGATCCCATCCGGGATATATATATATATGTACCTCATCCAGCAGCTAGAGCGCGCTAATACAACTTTTGGCAATAAATCCAAAACCATATAACACGACTTCAATCATTGATTATTACGTAACTCTTATTTTGCAGTAATGCCAATAAAAGAGTTTCCTATTCTCTATTTCTGATGAGTAATTTGAAGGATTCTTTTTTTTTAAAGCGAGCTTATTGTTCAGTGAATTAGTCTTCCTCCTGAAAAAAATATAAAATTGGCTATTTATCTAGAAAATTGGTTAGGTTTAAAGAAGTTTACCGGAAGAGATCGAAGAAGGGAAAATCGGAAAGGGCGATTCTTCCGTCTTCTCTCTGTCTCCTCTCAGCGCCTCTCGGCGTATTGAAAATCATTTTACCGTGATCGAAAGTATCGAAAAGGGGTCGATACAGCTAATACCAGGGCCTTCTTATTACCTTCCTCCATATACATTTTCCCGCCAATCCTAAGGCGACGTAGTGCTTTTTTCTCCAACAGCTAGCTACACTGTTTTCTGCAAAACTGTAAAATTATAAAAAGTCAAAAAGAATCTTTTTGAAAGTTCATTTCACGAAAAGTTATGGCTCTCTCTGTTAAGACAGGATAGGCCTACTGGAACATTCCAGGCGTAAACAAATTTATGTTGAAAACAAGATTTTCTTTGATTTTCAATTCTTATAACGTAAGAGCTTTTCCTTTCAATCAATATGGAATCTTTCTAAAATTATCTCTCCTAGTCTTCCATGCAGGAGACCCTTGTTCCAGAAGTGTGGGTTCAGCTAGTAGATCTCTTGACACACATGTACGATTTCATCAAGAATATTCGTGAATACAGTATTTGGGTGCCTCCCTTAGAAAATGGAGATTTTGTTGTGAGGTATACTAGTAGATGATGCTCTTTAATCTTTAATTTTAACTTTTTAAAATATTTTGTTTGGTTGAATTCCGGTCGTTATTTACACATTGTGTTGGAGCTCAGTTGGCCACAAGCCTCAAATAAAAGCACACAGGCCTTCAATTTAATAAAGCGTTTCTTGAAACAAAGCTCCGGATTTTGTTTTGTTTTGCCAACTGGGAAGTGAACAAGCTTTTTAAGCTTTTTCTCAGCTTTAAATATCGGTACATACTCGTAAATAAACCGCGCGAATATGCTTCAATTAGAAATGCTGCAACTTCCGTCTTACACAAGTTTAATTTAGTTAACTCGACGGATCTCCAGCCTTCCATCTCCGCCATCCAGATAATTTTGGATCATCTAACAAAGTATCCGACGAAAAGCTATCGAGGATTCGAGAATGTCAAATTCTTGCTCAACTTTCTGGGTTATAAAAAAAAATGACTACGTCCATTCCAACATTGTCCATGTATTTTTTTCAGTGATGCGTCACTTTTTGATGGCCTTACTGAAGTGGGGTATTCCCTTGAACTGTACGCAGCGTTTAAGAGTCGCTTACCTTGCAACTCCAATGGAAGCATGTGCACCCTCCACAGCGGCATTGAGCAAGCTTACGAATACCTCATCAAGATGCCCTCTTCGAGGCCCTCTTCTCATACCGATCGGTTGAAAATGGAAAACGTCATCAGCACTCAAGAATCCTTCGTAAGCAGACCGACCGCTCTGTCTGCCCCACTGTTACTAAGCTCACGCGAGGACCTGAGTACTTTGAACAAATTGGGAATGCTGGAGCTTATTCTGGAGGGGCTGCTGGTGGACGATGAAGACCATTGTCGCTGTCGAACTTTCAGCGTCGTTTCTCTCTCCGCTTTGGCAACGAAACTTGGGCTGGAAGATTTTATAGTACGCCCGGGTCCACCGTATATTCGGCCAACTGGAAAGTGCAGGATCGAAAATTACCAAGAGGACGTTCACTTCGACATTGTCGATGACGGTGAAAATTTGGGAGCAGTCAAAAGTTTTCTACAAGATTCTCAATGAAAATTTTGAAGAGTCAATCACCGGACGAATCACAGTTCATGGCTTTCAGAATCCTCTTTCCCAAGTTAGAGTAAAAATTTAGCTGGTTTTAAAAGTCCCCTCAAGTATTCTGATTTTGCTTTTCTTTCACATTGTCCTTCATTTAGCGCACGGTTGTGGTTGGGAATGTGCCAGCATTCGTGGCTTGAGAAGCATGTTGAAACGCCAACTCCGTACAGCAGTTCTACTCTTAGAAGCCAATGGCTTCTAACGTTTTAGAACTAACCGATTACCAAGTCGCGGATTGTCAACAATGACAACCAATGCTTTAAATCCCGCTTTTTCAGCTCGACGAATCTTGTCGATGCTGGTTTCAATGCAATTAAAGGAATATAATTTAGAGTAAACTAATAAAAGTTTTAATATTTAGAAAATTTAGTACCGATCTTTGAAGATGTATAGCTGGAGCCAGTTAACGCCTTTAGGAGCCACTTTGGTCACCTCTTCTATGGTGCAATCAACCGCTGTAATCATAATGTAAACAATCCCTTCTGCTTCTGCAGCTATACGATGTAATATTCATTTAGAATCCAGTCCATATAAATATGATCGAACTGTGTATTACATTTGCCGTGCTCGTGAGCCATCTTTTTTAATCCAGTCGGAGCGATTCCGAATGGAGCAGCAGTTTCCGAGTGAAGGCATTTTTATTCATTTTTAGAGTAAAGGCTCGCTTTCCTCTTTTTAAAAAATGGACAGCCTTAAATTTACATTCATCAAGGTTCATGTAGACTATTCATACTTGTTCGCACCATTTCAATTAAGTCTCAATTGACTGGTGAAACGGAAATCCACCGCGACTGGAATCCTCCCTCTCTCCTGTTCGAATACGCCCTTGTGGGTTTCTCCTCTTCGACGTCACTGTGCACGCTTGAGATAAATTTCAAAATTTTAATCAAATGGAAGCTGTGGATCCCATCATATAATAAACGTAACGGAATCACGAAGCTGCTTCAACCACTTCTGCAATAACTGCAGGCTCTATACAATTTATCTTTTCAAACGATATCGTCACTACGGCAGCTCTGCATTTTCGTTCCGCTCAAGTGATGAATCGATTTCGACTATATTGTTTTAAAAACTTGTTTAATATCTCGTTTAATGGTCTAGCAGGGCGCACTAACACAACTTTTGCATGAAACCCGAAAACATTTATAAACGCGGTTTCCGTCATTGATTACGTAAGTCTTATTATGCAGTGATGCCAATCAAAGAGTTTTCTTTTCTCTACATCACATCTTATATCGTGATATTTCCGGAAGTAAAAAAAATCTAATAATATCGTGATAAAAATGTGCTTTTAATACCATTCATCAAACATTACACAACCGCGTGGACATTTCCTAGGGATATATTTTAACAATTTCACCAACAAAGTATCGACGCCTCGTTACTCGGAAGAATTTGTCAGGAAAGCTCCCTGACCATAATTAGTGGAATCATTAAAGAACATCTTCGAAAAGGGGCCTAGCTCTTAGGCCTTAGTTTAACTAGCTAGATCTGAGCTGGATACTGGGATTGGGACGAAGAGACTTACAATTAAAACTCTTTTCACACACACTGGATGGGAATGCTCTCACTTAATGGGGCTACTTACCCGGCTACCCTAAGGCCTCATCCACTTTCGTCCAAATTTCTGTGGAGCAGTGTGCGGGTCGAATATGCAAGATCCTTTCGTTCATTCCCAGGATAAAGCTCAAATATTCACTAGTATGTCAACATTCCAGCGGAAAATTACACACATAGTCTGTTACTATTATATTATACCTACCTTTTACTTTATATACCCATTACTTTTATAAACATTCTTGATTAGAACCTATTTACATTCACTAGAACCTACCAAGTTACTTTAGATACATAAGCTACGGAAGGGCAAAGTGCAACTGCAAATTATGTTATTATTTTTTCCATCAGTACCATGCTACCTTATTATCACATCCATTCAATACATAATTGCTTCATCAATCTTATTGAATCATTGTGACTATTTTTATTTTTGATGTTAGACTGTATTATCGTTCAGCCCATTCGTCTTCTTTTGACTTACGTCGGCGTCGAGGACGATGCATGAAAGAGAAGTGGGTTTGTGGATGTATAAGCTCAATCTCAGCTTTGGATTTCCCGAATGCAATCCAGTTTTTATTCTTTTGAAAAGAATTTTTGAAAGAATTTAAATGTATAATTTTTTTTCTTGAAAGATACCTTACTATATTAATAAAGACGCAAAACTGTCTTAAGCGTTTACAATTTTCAAATATTTGGAGCGTAAGCTTAGCATGAAGGTAATAGCAGCGAAGCTTTTCAGATCCAACCATTTTGATCGATCGCACCTCAATTTGATCGAAGCTGAGGCCTTGGACATGAGATCTATATGGAAATCCTTGCTTTATAGTTCCTAATACGTAATAAGCCCATTAAATGATCTATATCATCCGAAAAGTGAAGTTGAAGGAGATATCTAACTTCCAAGGGATTTCGCGGAAAGAAATTTAACCAATCATGAACGATCATTGGTTATAAGTGTTTTTGATAATAGTCTTTCATTTAATAGATAGCCTATATTGACTTCTTGATGTACGAAATATTGGATAAGCTTTGTATTTTGGAGCCTACTTCTCTGGATGTTTTCTCAAATTTGGAGCGATTTCTGGCGAGATTCCGAGAACTAACCAAGATAGCAGCTACGTGAGATTGGACAAGTGCATCTCTTATCCACTTAACAGCGCTATTTCTTCATTCGATGGCACATAAAAGAACAAAATACTTTATTCCGCTCAATATTTTAATGAAATATAAAAGGGATAACAAATGTCTTAATACTTTCTGATGATTATTATTTTTATCTCCTACAAAACGCATCTGAAATCGTTATCTTTCCGAGACGAATAACTTATTAAGCTTTATAATACGTAAAAGGGTATTGTTTAAGAATCTAGCTTTATTATCAGGCAGTAGCAATAGCCTACTTATAACCAATTGTTGTTACCAAGTCGGAGTACCACAAACTACCAGAATTTGTCTTTTAAAACTTGAGATAATTGGATAATATTCATAGCTTGTTTGGTATCACTCTTTTTATCTCCTAGAGACGAGTCAGCAAACCTCCTTCAGCCTTAAATCTCGTGGCAAATGGCAATAGCATCTTCTTCAAAGCTCAATCAATCAGTCATCAATCTACTTCATGGCTATAGAATCTCCTCCAAAGCTCCATCAATCATTGGAGCAAATAAAACACTTCTATTTAGTATCAATTCAAATCTAGATCGTCCCTTTCCGCTTCCGTAACATCCCACATGATTTCCCTTTCTCTGATCTCTTCTGGTAAACTGCGTACATCACAATTCCCAAATTTAAAAAAATTACGGTGGTAACCAACTTCAAAATTCGCAAATTAACCAACCCCAATATTGGTATTCGAGCGCTCTGCCCGACGAGGTATTACACAAGTTTAAAAAATATTGATTTTTCTAGCGCAGATTTATCCACTTGAGCGGAAAAAAATGCGGAGTGACCGCATCGTTAGAAATATATTTTTTTTACATAGCTCGTGGTTGCTGCATAAGTGGCTTAAGCAGCTTTATGATTCCTCTAAATCTTCTAACAGCCTTAATTTTGACTAAAACTTAGAAATTCATTTAAAAGTAATTTCCTTGTTAGAATGGAAGACAATTTTTCAAAAGACAAAAACAATAACCGCAGGAAAATTTACAACTTTATCAATAATCAAAGAAACGGCTGCAAAAGTATTTTCTCTCGAAAGTTGAATGAAAATTAATCGTCGGACCATTTTTGCTACGAATATCTTCATCCATCCGGCGATGACTTCTTTAGAATCTTGTTCCGTACGATTTAACATAGGGGTTCTAACCAGCATTTCCACCCGCGTAGGCAGTTCCAGTTCACAATTTGATACGAAGGGAAGAGCCAGAAAATGATTCTTAAGGGTGGAAAACGGTTCCGATCTGCGGGACAGCAAGCAAGTGAATATCGACGAAAACGTGACAAGATGAGGGAACCAGTCATGGCTGACAATGAGGCTCTTGATGAAATCGAACCGATCCGTCAGGAGGTAATAGTCGATTGCTTCTAAGAGTAGAGCTGCTGTACGGGTTGGGTCAACATGGATGGTGGAATGGTATGTCCACGCGGTTGTAGTGGTATTAATGTATGTACTTGGTGCGTGGTACTAAGTACATTATCATAATATTACTATAATTTTTTTCACACGACGTGAAACTTACGCAATCGTTTGCCATTATCAAGTACTTGGGCCGAAAGCATGGATTGTCTAGGCTCCAAAAACAAACAAAAAAAGAGCGCATTATGAACGATTTTTTAATATTGAAAGATAAATAGTTTTAAAAAATTACGAATTCATTTTTTATTTAGTTTTGCATATAACGAATTGAAAAAAAACACGAAGAATAATTTAATAAATCAATTTTTTTCATACACCGAATTTGAAATGAAACAATATTAACATCATATTGAAATAATTTATAATCATGAAGATGTCTTGCGCTTTTTAGACAGAATGAACACCATAGTCTGTTCTCTTGCACTGGTCAGAGATGATGAATCGAATGGCATCTGAAATCGTTATCTTTCCGAGACGAATAACTTATTAAGCTTTATAATACGTAAAAGGGTATTGTTTAAGAATCTAGCTTTATTATCAGGCAGTAGCAATAGCCTACTTATAACCAATTGTTGTTACCAAGTCGGAGTACCACAAACTACCAGAATTAAAACTTGAGATAATTGGATAATATTCATAGCTTGTTTGGTATCACTCTTTTTATCTCCTAGAGACGACAACTCATTAAGCTTTATCTTCCGCGTAATATTTTAAAATTATTCGATTTGAATCAAATGGATTATGTATTTATTGTTCCATTCTTTGGGGTTTGGCGCTCAGCGGAGAAGCGGTCGTATGAAACGTGATTCAACTTTTAGAAAGGAGAAAAATTTATCAATGGCTTCATCAGGTGAATAGACGAATTAAATAGGGTTAATTGAATTTAATTAATTTGACGATGAACTCTTGCCTTGCTTTTTTTTTTTGGATTGTGATGTTCGTGCATCGGAGATGTGGATAAAATTTTTAGCTTCTTTGGGCAGGATTTCCCATCGTCAACTTAATAATGGGAATAGTAATACGTAAAAAGGTATTGTTTTAGAATCTAGCTTTAGTATCAGGCAGTAGCAGTAGCCTACTTATAACCAATTGATATTACCAAGTCGGAGTACCACAAACTACCAGAATTTGTTTTTTAATACTTGGGATAATTGGAGGATATTCATAGCTTGTTTGGTATCACTCTTTTAATCTCCTAGAGACGAGTCAGCAAACCTCCTTCGTGATTCTTCTAAAGTCTAAACCTTCTAACAGTCTTTAATTCGAAATTCATTTAAAAGTAATTTCCTTGTTAGAATAGAAGAAATTTATTCAAAAGACAAAAACAAAAATAGCAGGAAAATTCACAACTTTATCAATAATCAAAGAAACGGCTGCAAAAGTATTTTTTCTCGAAAGTTGAATAAAAATTTATCGTCGGACCATTTTTCCTACGAAGATCTTCATCCATCCGGCGATGACTTCTTTAGAATCTTGTTCCGTATGATTTAACATAAGGGTCCTAACCATTTCCACCCGCGTAGGCAGTTCCAGATTACAATTTGAGATGAAGGGAAGAGCCAGAAAATGATTCTTAAGGGTGGAAACGGTTACGATCCGCGGGACAGCAAGCAAGTGAATATCGACGAAAACGTGACAAGATGAGGGCACCATTCATGAGTCATGACTGACAATGAAGCTCTTGATGAAATCGAACCGATCCATCAGGAAGTAATACGGTAGTCGATGGCTTGAAGCCATCGAATCTAAATAAACAGATAGTATTACTATTCACCATAAAATAAATTATTTGTAAGATAAATAGTAATTACTTAGGATATCGAAAACTATGGACAGCCAAGAGATATGTACTCCAGCTATGTGGATAACGTGCTTGATCCTAGTCTCACTTGGAATGACGTTGAATGGCTTAAAAGGTATACTTGTTAAGTTTATTTATACTTGTTATTTCATGGTAATAATTCCATTTGAACTTGGTAGTATCACATCTTTGCCGATCCTGGTGAAAGAAATTCTACGAGCGGATGATGCAGAGTTAGCCATCCATCACGGAGTATCTGGGATCATCGCTTCTAATCACGGAGGTCGGCAACTTGACGGCGTTCTAGCTTTAGCAATAGTTTTATATATTTTTAATTTGGTATTGTAATTTGTCAAATTATATGGTGAATGGTGATATTAACAGATTGAAGCTCTACCTGCAATAGTGAAACAAGTGAATGGGAGATGCAAAGTGTATATACGTCGATGGTGGAATTACTCGAGGAACCGACATTCGCAAAGCGTTGGCTCTGGGAGCTGGCATGGTAATATCAAGTGACAGTAATCATCTTAACTTTTTATTATTATTCGATTTGGATCAACTGGATGTAGGTATTCATTGGACGTTCAATTCTTTGGGGCCTGGTGCACAGCGGAGAAGCGGGCGTGAGGAACGTGATTCAACTTTTGAAAAAGGAGCTGGATTTAGAAATGGCTTTATCAGGTGAACATACAAATTAAACAAGGGTTAAATTAAATGAATTTATATAACATTTATTGATGGTATTTTTCCAAAATAGAATGTTCGTGTATCGGAGATGTGGATAGAAGTTTATAGTTAATCGACAGGATTTCCCATCGTCAACTTTGTGAGAGGAATTATTCCATAAATACGAAGGTTTCCTTTAATTTTTTACCTTTTTTTAGATGTAAAAATTAAAATGAATGTTGGTTTCAGTACTATCTTATTTTATAATCTATTTTTACATGGTATGGAATATTTCATTTGGGCGGAAATAAATAAAAAATGAAACACTTTCCATTTTTTTCTACAGGAAATACGAACTTTAAATTGGCCCGTCTGCCGACAAGTTTCAAATAAATAATAATAAATGAAAAATATAATTTTTATAAATGGTTTTTGAAATGGTATATATTGAATCATCGTGAAATCATCTTACACGGAACAGTATTTTGTAAGGAATTGCTAATAACTAGTCAAAAATACTTCAGACCAATAGAAAAAGACCACAGCTTAGGATAATTGGAGGACATTCAAACTTGATTGTTGTCGATTGTCGCCCTTCTTCACCTCCAAGAGACGAGTCAGCCAACCTCCTTCATCCTTAAATCCCATCGCTATAGCATCTTCTCTAAAGCTCCATCAATCAATGGATCGAATAAAATACCACTAGTGGTATTTTGATGCTAAATAGCGCTATTTAGCATCAATATCTATCAAGAAAATTCAAATTATTACCAGAATGATGGCGAGTCTCGTGATCTCGTCTTTTTCAGGGACTGGTTCTTTAACAGAAGCTGTTGATTTCACCATATCCTCCATGACCCATACACTTCCAGCGCTGCTAGTTGATGAATCCGATTTGACACTGTCACCATCATCATCCTCACATAAATCTACAATGTCCAGGCCAATAACATATTCAGAAGGAACCATTAAACCATGAGAACTTTCAATCCCACCAAATGCCAAAGTAGGAATCTTAGCAGACCAGTTTTCTTCAGTCGATATTTCGGAACATGGCTCATCAAATATTATCGGGATCTCTACTACTTCCAAGAGATTACTCTCTTGTGTGACTTTTTCCCCGTTCAAATTAGATTCAATGGGGTTGCTAATATTGATTGAGTCGAGTGTGATGCGGTCTTGTTTGGGCTCCTCTACGAAGGCAACTTGGTGCTGGGGCCGGATCTTTTCGGTCCATTCATTCCAGAGCTGCATCGCAAGATCTTTAGTGCATTCACGGGACACTAAAAAAGAAAAGGGAAGTTTGATCTACGTCATACTTTTATTATCTTACAGAAGAGTTTTAAAGAAAACTTACGTGAACCGTTCAAATCAGCAAGTAGGTTAGCAAGAACCTGTTTAGTCTCATTGCTCTATTCCTTCATTTGAGTCTCCATGGTCTCATTTGAAGCTTTTAGAGCTGCTGAATTCTGGTGGAATTGGTCGGTAGTGGCCATCGGCAACTGCTTGACGATGTTCCCTTGGTCCATCTGTAGATTTTGGTAGAGACTCTTGTTCTCAATGTCTTGTTGGTTTTCGTACCCAAGTCCGCCAATTGCTTTGAAATAGTATCGGTGTAATGGTACCTATATCATCAGGTGTCTAATAAATGCACAAAAAATAAAAAAATTAAAATAAATAAAAAGAGATATTTTCGGATATTCTTCCTCTTGGTAGCGTATCATCTAAGAATAGAAGTAGATTATCATCTAGTAATAGCCTCAATACCTTGGAATCTGTAGGGCTGACGATAGTAATACAATTTGATTGCGAACAAACCATTACGTATAGCAGAATCAACTGGTCTGCCAAGCACTTCGTCTTATTAATCTGGACGATGGTATGCAATGCGCTCGCAGTTTCTACCAAGATGTGGTCACCTTCACAATCTAAAAACAAAAAGAAAAAAAAACGCGAATTTCATAAATATATTATAACCCGTGAAGGTAAGAAAACAATACACATATATACCTGGAAAGACTAATTTAGATTTGGTGGTCGATCCCTCGTTTCCCTTAACTTCGATAAAGTCATTGCTATAGCAATGGTTTTGGATTTGAAAACTCACAAAATCGCAATAAGAAAGAATTGCGATTTAAACACATAATTTATCAGTTCTTTTTCAAAAGATTAAACCAATGAATTGCAATTTCACGCCCTCAAACTTCAAGGATCATAAATCCGGTAAAGGAAGTAAAACCAAGCTTTTTAACACGATCCACTTTCTTTCCTGGATTGTGGTTGTGAGGGAATTCTCGATCCAAAGAGACCCCAACTTGATGGCCAGTTTCCAAACGGACAGTGGCTTGAACAGTGATTGAGTGCCAGCCATACTGGTCGTTTGAATTAACAAGATTCATCGCAAAGACAGTCGAGGTTTTTCCACAAATTTTCTTGCTGGAAACTACCATTGGATTTAGACTTGAATTAGGATTTTCCTTTTGATCGTACCAGAAAGAAGAGAAGGAGAAGAAATGCGCGCATTCCTTTTGGCAGGCGTGGTGAAAAGACCAGTTCCGATTTTAAAGCCATTCCCGCGATTTTCACGAGCATGAGTGTGTGTAACGAAAGTTTGATGCTGTTTCAAATTGGAAGCTCGTTGCGCGTAAAAGGCAATAACATTTTCAGTCTATGAATTATGAGAAATATTACTGCATTAATTTGAAATGTTTCATATAAGAAAATCACCTGGATCATGTTGAAATGAATTATAGATAACTTAAACGGGGATTACTTACTTATGAACTATGAGTATTGTAACAATGACAACGCGCTCTTTGTGTTTTTTTATTTTAGATTGAATACAAAAATTTGGCTCAAACAATAGCCATCGTTGGCTGTCTCTGTTTAGTAGTCGAGCTGTGAAAGAATTTCGAGACTAGGTTCCTTTTTTTCCTCATCATCTCTTTTCTCCTAATTTTGTCTTCTTCTGATAAAAAACTATTTGAAATAAACAAGCAGATTCATAATAAGGATTCGTCAAGGGTTAGTTACTTAATTTATGGGATACAAAAACCTCGGTCCTTTCAAAAACATTATCATGATCATTCCAAAGCAATGGAAAAAGTGTACAGACATGGCCTACCGCGCGTATAAAGATGCTTATTAAATCATTTCTTTTTGATATGGTGCTGTCACCTTTTTAAAAAGGTTATGGTGTCACAAACAATACAAGCCATAAAAGATCGAGGATAGTGTTGTAAATGTTAGATCAGCTGTCTCAGTATCACTTTCATAGACAAGCCCTCATGTAATCCGCTCCAGGTACAGAGGATCAAGCCGCCGCCGAATCCTGTATCGCCCATACCCGTTGGTTACCCGTAACATGATATGACAGTAGTATTGTACCTGCTGATTCCATACACCATAAGAGCCGTATCAATACTTGTATTCAGTTATTTCAGTAAGTATTTGCACTTAAGTATTGCGAATATTTAACTACAGCCAGCCATGCGACCGTCTTTCTTTATTAGTCCGAACAAAGAAATATGCAACACTCCTTTCCAATTAAACTGAAAAAATTAATGAAGGGAAGGCAGAGACAAATGTGTAAGGAGATGTGCATTGAAGACAGATCAGTGGTTTTTAATGAAGGCGGTGCTCCATTCCGTGTACGAAACTGTTTCCAAAACCAGAATAGGTTTTGCGACATGTCCCGTGGAGGTACAGCAGTGCTTGGCGCCAATAATCAAAGGCATGAGGTATGTAGCGATTATTATTGAGTATGCTGTTGCTGAGGATGACGGCACCGGCTAATTCACGAGCGCAATTCTTTCCAACCGGCTGATACATTTTCCCTTAAAAAAAAAAAAAAATCAAGGACCAGCAAGTTGCGATAATAAAAAACCCAGTGGGTTGATTCCAAAAATGATGGAAGATTTGAAGATTCCAGAGCCTGTAGATTGGCATCCTTTTCCAAAAGAAGCTGGAAGACTGTTGCTGCTGAGCTGTTCAGATCAGAGAACTTACTGGCCCAGTGGTGGAGTACGGTTTGGTTTTTCAATCTGCATCGCTGAGTGAGGCTCATATACCATGTTCAACGAGTAAACTTCATCAGAACGGGAGCCCCTCATAGTCCAGATAGGAGATTCATTTGAAGTTAGAGCAGATGGGTCTGCTTCGGCTTCAAGCAAAAAGCGGGTGATGGCTAGTCGTTCATTATGTGGCGAGAAAGAGAGTGCAACGTGAAGAGGGTTCAGTCCAGCCAGGGAGCCATCTAAGCGGTCTAGAAATTCATGGGCTGATTCCAAGTAGCCTTTGTCGCACGCCATTAGAAGTGGAGAGTTGCCTTCTAGAGTTTCTGATAGCACTCAATTGTTCAGCTGTGAGTGTTGACAGTTGGTTTCAGTGGTGATGTGTTCTTCAACCTCCAGCAAATCGCCAAGCTCTCAGTTTGAATGTTGTATCTTGATGTGGGATAAAGGGCACAGAGGAACCTCCATGATGATGACTATTAAAGTTTCCACAACTTCTGAATCTGGAATGAACAAATATCAATATAGGTATATCATGAGAATGCAAGGGAGATAATTTTTTGCACATTTTTATTAAAATTTTAGAGGAGGAAAACTTATATTAACCTACGGTTACCTCGCAAATACACAATGTCAGTTGTCACCAATGTGTCTTGACACGGTGTCTGTTACACGCGTAAGAATGTGATGGTAAAAAATTGTGTGTCAGGACAACCTTGAAGAAGAAACAAAATATCTATTATGTTGCATACAGTAACAATAACACAGATTTACTAAATGTAATGAGTGATAAATAAAATAAGTGATTTAATAAAAGAGATAGAGAACTAATATGAAAAAAGAAAACATATTTAAAAAAAACAACGCGTGGACATTTCCTAGGAATATAGTTCAACAATTTCATCAACAGAGTATCGACGCTTCATTACTCGGAAGAATTTATCAGGAAAGCTCCGTGACCATAATTAGTGAAATCATTAAAGTACATCTTCGAAAACGGGCCTCTTAGGCCTTAGTTCTCCCAGGTAAAAAAGAAACGTAGTTAACTACGTATTAAGGCAATTAATTGCGTATTAAGGACATTAATTACGTATTAAGGCCATTAATAACGTCGTGAATTAATAAGGAAAAAATACTACGTAGTAAGAGGCCATTTACTACGTCGTAAGATGATTAATCACGTCGTAGACTTATGAAGTAAGAATACTACGTAGTAAGAGGCCGGTTACTACGTCATTAACTACGTCCGCGTTGTTAACTACGTTATAACACACAAAAAAAATTCTAAGTCCATTTACTACGTCGTGAATTACGTTATGAAAAAAAAAAAAAATTCTAAGTCCATTTATTTCGTCGTGAATTACGTTATGAAACTAAAAAAAAATTCTAAGTCCATTGCTTGATAGATCTTATGGCGAATGTACACTAACAGCTGTACATAATATGATGAATGAATGAGTGGATTATCATAGCCTACTAAATTTATCTACAAAATTATGGCACCCGGAAATTTAAAAATGCTAATTAAAATAACTTTATAGTTTTAAAAAAACTTATTTGTTTAGAACAAGTTTGCAGATCGGAACCACTAATATACTACATTTGTGAACTTTTGGTAGCATTTATCAAATTACAGAGATGTTACTTTTACTATTTTTAGCTTTTATAATAGCATCAGTGCATAGTAACTGAGTTAACTTGCTACTATTAAAAAAGGGATTTATAAATCTTTTTAATTATTTTCGAAGTTCAAAAGGCTAACAATCTGGCTTGCAGTGTACAGTACCGAATGAAAGTTTAAGCAGAACGGTTCTTATACCCTAAAACTATGACATTTCATATCAATTGTGTGGTGTAGTGGTTAGCGCGCTCGCTTCAAGATTCTAAGATCTATGGTTCTAGTCCTGTCGATAGTTTTTTTTTTTTTTTTTTTGCTACTAAAAATTTTAAAAATCTATTTATCGACTTTACTAACCATTATAATTTCAACTGAGGAATATTTTAAGCGTATTACCATTAATTTAATTATTTTTTGCCTAATAAAAAATTACGATTTCGAATTTTCTATAACGTCATAAAGCACGTAGTGAATCACGTAGTGTATCAAGTGGTAGTGAACAACGTCATTAATGACGCGAAAATAAACCGTCATTAATGACGTTGTTGAAAAACTACGTTAACACGTAATTAATTACGTTCTATTTTGACCTGGGCTGTCCGCACATTTTAAGTTCGTTTTCGCCGCTGTGCGTGGATATTTACTAGGAATATATTTTAACAATTTCACCAACAGAGAATCGAAGCTTCGTTACTCGGAAGAATTTATCAGGAATTAAGCTCTATGACCATGTATAATTAGCGAAATCATAAGTTAGATTTTATAGTTATAAAATCTCAAATTATGGATAGTACCATTTGATTATATACCATTTCGGCTCCAAGTGCCAATGCTTTGAGGATGTCGGTTCCTCGAGTAATTCCACCATCGACGTACACTTTGCATCTCCCATTCACTTGTTTCACAAGCGCAGGTAGGGCGTCAATCTGTTATTAACAACATAAAATAATATAGTGCAGTACAAATTATATAATATATAAAACGAATACAGAAACTAGAACGCCGTCAAGTTTCCAACCTCCGTGATTAGAAACAATAATTCCGGATACTCCGTGATTGATGGCCAGTTCTGCATCATCCGCTAGTAGAATCCCTTTCACTAGGATCGCAAAGATGTGACACTACAATGTAAAAACTCAACTATCGTGAAATAATTATTGATAAACTTAATAAGTGTACCTTTTATGCCATTCAATGTCATTCCAGGTGAGATTCGGATCGAACAGATTCTCCACATAGCTGGAGTATCACATGGCTTTCCAGTATTTTCAACATTCTAAGTAAATAGTATTTATCTTTTGATCTTTGTTAAAACGATTGATACTATCTGGTTTACCTAGATTCAATCAGCTTTAGAGCTAACCGATTGTCAAGTCGTGGAGTGTCAACACTCAAAAGTAACGACCACTGCCTTAAAATTCTCGTTTTCTGCTTGACGAATCTTGTCGATTCTGGTTTGATGGGTTCACTGCGATCACAAGATTATATTTTAGAGTGAACTACTAAAGTTTTAATATTCACTATATTTATAACCGATTTTCAAGATATAAAGCTTGAGCCATTTAACGCCTTTGTAGGTTCGCTTTTGTCACTTCTTCTGTGGTGCAATCAGCTATTGTACTCATAGTTTAACTACTTCTTATGCTTTTGCAGCTAACGACGTAACTTTCTTTTAGAATCCAGTCCATACGTTCTATAATTTTAAATAACGAACTATGCCATCCGTTTTGGCATTCGTGTTTCACAAGATGTATTTTTTTCTAATTTATGATGTATAGGTCTACATCGGAAAAATGATGCATACATCTACGACTTAAACCAAGTAAATAGATGATGTAGCAGTGATGTTGATGGTAAGTTGGTGATGAACCCAGCACTGGATGTCTGCCGGAGCAAAAGTTCATCCTAACCCTACTCTCCGATGGTCTTGTCGTGCTTTGAGAGAACCCCGGCATTTGTTTGAAAGAAAGATAATACCTTTCTCTTGATTGTCTTTCACCCTTAACATTGACCTGAAGGGCATACTGTACCCGTCTATCTAAAAAAAAAAAGTACGGTAACTGCTGCTTTCTCCGCATTTTAAAGTTTTCTCATTGGATATTAAACAAGGTTTTGAATGGACAAGGACGGAAAAGAATACTCCATATTGAAATACATTTAAAAAATATATATAATGTGATGGTTACTAAATAATTGTTTAAGAGTTTGATTGATGATGCAATTCAACTTTTTCTACAGGTAGGCTATATAAGGGAGTAGATAAAACTAGAAATATAATCCAATTACATCCACTTACTCAATCGTCGAAAATGAATCAGTCTCATTTCTTTATCAAGCAAAAGATGAGCGTTGAAGAAGAAAACATGTGCCATCTTGCCGAATACAAAAAGTCTAGAGAGGAGGTTCTTAGGGAGATGTACGGAGTCGAAATCACCCTTCCTGCTGTTAATGGAGTTTCCGATATCTTCGTAGAAGGACCAGCAGTTTATGTATACGCCACACAGAAGGACATTGAAGAAAGTCTGCCTAAAAAGAGGAATATCAAGATCAAGGAAGTAATGAAGATCGATGCGGACAGCATGTATTATGTCAACGGCTACAAAATGTCTAAAAAAATGCTTCTTGAAAAACATCACCAGATTAAGATAGGATACACAGGGGTCAACGAGGTTTGCTTAACTGGACCGCCTGTAAACGTCTATGCTGCTCAGCAGGAGATAGCTGAGAATTTTCCGTATGAAACTAGATGCTTCATAGAAAAAGACTACATTGACTTTGTTCTGGGGTCGAACGGCGAAGGAAAGAGGGACACGTCAATAAAATACAACGTCATGCTAAACATTGATAGAGAAGGAGAGGTATCGTTAAAGGGAACGATTCGGAAGTGCAAAGAGGTTAAAAATGCCATTGAAACCAAGATCGCTGGAAAGAAGATACTTGAGACGTATCAAGAGATGATTTTCGTTTTACCAGACCAGTTTTCTCTCATCGAAACAAAGATGATCGAGTCTACTTACGGCGTATCTCTCTGTGTTAAGGAGTATCTACACCCTGAGAACGTAATAGGATATGAAATTGCGGTGAAAGGTCCGTCGGTCGAATTGGTATCTGCCGCCAAGAGGGAGATTCTTGCGAGCGAGCCATATACTTGTACGGTAGAAGTCAATGAGAAATCTGTTGGAAGGATCCGCGCTCACGGAGGAGCAATAATACGACGACTCAGCGAACAATATGGTGTTCAAATCTATTTCAAAGACAAAGAGATGTTCATTTCGGGGTCAAAGAGGCGTACTGATGCTGCTAGGGATGCCATTCGATTCATCATCTCTGACCAGTGCAAGAGAACAGACTATGGTGTTCATTCTGTCTAAAAAGCGCAAGACATCTTCATGATTATAAATTATTTCAATATGATGTTAATATTGTTTCATTTAAAATTCGGTGTATAAAAAAAATGATTTATTAAATCATTCTTTGTATTTTTTTCAATTCGTTATATGCAATTATGCAAAACTAAATAAAAAATGAATTCGTAATTTTTTAAAACTATTTATCTTTCAATATTAAAAAATCGTTCATAATGCGCTCTTTTTTTGTTTGTTTTTGGAGCCAAGACAATCCATGCTTTCGGCCCAAGTACTTGATAATGGCAAACGATTGCGTAAGTTTCACGTCGTGTGAAAAAAATTATAGTAATATTATGATAATGTACTTAGTACCACGCACCAAGTACATACATTAATACCACTACAACCGCGTGGACATACCATTCCACCATCCATGTTGACCCAACCCGTACAGCAGCTCTACTCTTAGAAGCAATCGACTATTACCTCCTGACGGATCGGTTCGATTTCATCAAGAGCCTCATTGTCAGCCATGACTGGTTCCCTCATCTTGTCACGTTTTCGTCGATATTCACTTGCTTGCTGTCCCGCAGATCGGAACCGTTTTCCACCCTTAAGAATCATTTTCTGGCTCTTCCCTTCGTATCAAATTGTGAACTGGAACTGCCTACGCGGGTGGAAATGCTGGTTAGAACCCCTATGTTAAATCGTACGGAACAAGATTCTAAAGAAGTCATCGCCGGATGGATGAAGATATTCGTAGCAAAAATGGTCCGACGATTAATTTTCATTCAACTTTCGAGAGAAAATACTTTTGCAGCCGTTTCTTTGATTATTGATAAAGTTGTAAATTTTCCTGCGGTTATTGTTTTTGTCTTTTGAAAAATTGTCTTCCATTCTAACAAGGAAATTACTTTTAAATGAATTTCTAAGTTTTAGTCAAAATTAAGGCTGTTAGAAGATTTAGAGGAATCATAAAGCTGCTTAAGCCACTTATGCAGCAACCACGAGCTATGTAAAAAAAATATATTTCTAACGATGCGGTCACTCCGCATTTTTTTCCGCTCAAGTGGATAAATCTGCGCTAGAAAAATCAATATTTTTTAAACTTGTGTAATACCTCGTCGGGCAGAGCGCTCGAATACCAATATTGGGGTTGGTTAATTTGCGAATTTTGAAGTTGGTTACCACCGTAATTTTTTTAAATTTGGGAATTGTGATGTACGCAGTTTACCAGAAGAGATCAGAGAAAGGGAAATCATGTGGGATGTTACGGAAGCGGAAAGGGACGATCTAGATTTGAATTGATACTAAATAGAAGTGTTTTATTTGCTCCAATGATTGATGGAGCTTTGGAGGAGATTCTATAGCCATGAAGTAGATTGATGACTGATTGATTGAGCTTTGAAGAAGATGCTATTGCCATTTGCCACGAGATTTAAGGCTGAAGGAGGTTTGCTGACTCGTCTCTAGGAGATAAAAAGAGTGATACCAAACAAGCTATGAATATTATCCAATTATCTCAAGTTTTAAAAGACAAATTCTGGTAGTTTGTGGTACTCCGACTTGGTAACAACAATTGGTTATAAGTAGGCTATTGCTACTGCCTGATAATAAAGCTAGATTCTTAAACAATACCCTTTTACGTATTATAAAGCTTAATAAGTTATTCGTCTCGGAAAGATAACGATTTCAGATGCGTTTTGTAGGAGATAAAAATAATAATCATCAGAAAGTATTAAGACATTTGTTATCCCTTTTATATTTCATTAAAATATTGAGCGGAATAAAGTATTTTGTTCTTTTATGTGCCATCGAATGAAGAAATAGCGCTGTTAAGTGGATAAGAGATGCACTTGTCCAATCTCACGTAGCTGCTATCTTGGTTAGTTCTCGGAATCTCGCCAGAAATCGCTCCAAATTTGAGAAAACATCCAGAGAAGTAGGCTCCAAAATACAAAGCTTATCCAATATTTCGTACATCAAGAAGTCAATATAGGCTATCTATTAAATGAAAGACTATTATCAAAAACACTTATAACCAATGATCGTTCATGATTGGTTAAATTTCTTTCCGCGAAATCCCTTGGAAGTTAGATATCTCCTTCAACTTCACTTTTCGGATGATATAGATCATTTAATGGGCTTATTACGTATTAGGAACTATAAAGCAAGGATTTCCATATAGATCTCATGTCCAAGGCCTCAGCTTCGATCAAATTGAGGTGCGATCGATCAAAATGGTTGGATCTGAAAAGCTTCGCTGCTATTACCTTCATGCTAAGCTTACGCTCCAAATATTTGAAAATTGTAAACGCTTAAGACAGTTTTGCGTCTTTATTAATATAGTAAGGTATCTTTCAAGAAAAAAAATTATACATTTAAATTCTTTCAAAAATTCTTTTCAAAAGAATAAAAACTGGATTGCATTCGGGAAATCCAAAGCTGAGATTGAGCTTATACATCCACAAACCCACTTCTCTTTCATGCATCGTCCTCGACGCCGACGTAAGTCAAAAGAAGACGAATGGGCTGAACGATAATACAGTCTAACATCAAAAATAAAAATAGTCACAATGATTCAATAAGATTGATGAAGCAATTATGTATTGAATGGATGTGATAATAAGGTAGCATGGTACTGATGGAAAAAATAATAACATAATTTGCAGTTGCACTTTGCCCTTCCGTAGCTTATGTATCTAAAGTAACTTGGTAGGTTCTAGTGAATGTAAATAGGTTCTAATCAAGAATGTTTATAAAAGTAATGGGTAAATAAAGTAAAAGGTAGGTATAATATAATAGTAACAGACTATGTGTGTAATTTTCCGCTGGAATGTTGACATACTAGTGAATATTTGAGCTTTATCCTGGGAATGAACGAAAGGATCTTGCATATTCGACCCGCACACTGCTCCACAGAAATTTGGACGAAAGTGGATGAGGCCTTAGGGTAGCCGGGTAAGTAGCCCCATTAAGTGAGAGCATTCCCATCCAGTGTGTGTGAAAAGAGTTTTAATTGTAAGTCTCTTCGTCCCAATCCCAGTATCCAGCTCAGATCTAGCTAGTTAAACTAAGGCCTAAGAGCTAGGCCCCTTTTCGAAGATGTTCTTTAATGATTCCACTAATTATGGTCAGGGAGCTTTCCTGACAAATTCTTCCGAGTAACGAGGCGTCGATACTTTGTTGGTGAAATTGTTAAAATATATCCCTAGGAAATGTCCACGCGGTTGTGTAATGTTTGATGAATGGTATTAAAAGCACATTTTTATCACGATATTATTAGATTTTTTTTACTTCCGGAAATATCACGATATAAGATGTGATGTAGAGAAAAGAAAACTCTTTGATTGGCATCACTGCATAATAAGACTTACGTAATCAATGACGGAAACCGCGTTTATAAATGTTTTCGGGTTTCATGCAAAAGTTGTGTTAGTGCGCCCTGCTAGACCATTAAACGAGATATTAAACAAGTTTTTAAAACAATATAGTCGAAATCGATTCATCACTTGAGCGGAACGAAAATGCAGAGCTGCCGTAGTGACGATATCGTTTGAAAAGATAAATTGTATAGAGCCTGCAGTTATTGCAGAAGTGGTTGAAGCAGCTTCGTGATTCCGTTACGTTTATTATATGATGGGATCCACAGCTTCCATTTGATTAAAATTTTGAAATTTATCTCAAGCGTGCACAGTGACGTCGAAGAGGAGAAACCCACAAGGGCGTATTCGAACAGGAGAGAGGGAGGATTCCAGTCGCGGTGGATTTCCGTTTCACCAGTCAATTGAGACTTAATTGAAATGGTGCGAACAAGTATGAATAGTCTACATGAACCTTGATGAATGTAAATTTAAGGCTGTCCATTTTTTAAAAAGAGGAAAGCGAGCCTTTACTCTAAAAATGAATAAAAATGCCTTCACTCGGAAACTGCTGCTCCATTCGGAATCGCTCCGACTGGATTAAAAAAGATGGCTCACGAGCACGGCAAATGTAATACACAGTTCGATCATATTTATATGGACTGGATTCTAAATGAATATTACATCGTATAGCTGCAGAAGCAGAAGGGATTGTTTACATTATGAGTACAGCGGTTGATTGCACCATAGAAGAGGTGACCAAAGTGGCTCCTAAAGGCGTTCAATGGCTCCAGCTATACATCTTCAAAGATCGGTACTAAATTTTCTAAATATTAAAACTTTTATTAGTTTACTCTAAATTACTGTATATTCCTTTAATTGCATTGAAACCAGCATCGACAAGATTCGTCGAGCTGAAAAAGAGGGATTTAAAGCATTGGTTGTCATCCTGGTGAAAGAAATTCTACGAGCGGATGATGCAGAGTTAGCCATCCATCACGGAGTATCTGGGATCATCGCTTCTAATCACGGAGGTCGGCAACTTGACGGCGTTCTAGCTTTAGCAATAGTTTTATATATTTTTAATTTGGTATTGTAATTTGTCAAATTATATGGTGAATGGTGATATTAACAGATTGAAGCTCTACCTGCAATAGTGAAACAAGTGAATGGGAGATGCAAAGTGTATATACGTCGATGGTGGAATTACTCGAGGAACCGACATTCGCAAAGCGTTGGCTCTGGGAGCTGGCATGGTAATATCAAGTGACAGTAATCATCTTAACTTTTTATTATTATTCGATTTGGATCAACTGGATGTAGGTATTCATTGGACGTTCAATTCTTTGGGGCCTGGTGCACAGCGGAGAAGCGGGCGTGAGGAACGTGATTCAACTTTTGAAAAAGGAGCTGGATTTAGAAATGGCTTTATCAGGTGAACATACAAATTAAACAAGGGTTAAATTAAATGAATTTATATAACATTTATTGATGGTATTTTTCCAAAATAGAATGTTCGTGTATCGGAGATGTGGATAGAAGTTTATAGTTAATCGACAGGATTTCCCATCGTCAACTTTGTGAGAGGAATTATTCCATAAATACGAAGGTTTCCTTTAATTTTTTACCTTTTTTTAGATGTAAAAATTAAAATGAATGTTGGTTTCAGTACTATCTTATTTTATAATCTATTTTTACATGGTATGGAATATTTCATTTGGGCGGAAATAAATAAAAAATGAAACACTTTCCATTTTTTTCTACAGGAAATACGAACTTTAAATTGGCCCGTCTGCCGACAAGTTTCAAATAAATAATAATAAATGAAAAATATAATTTTTATAAATGGTTTTTGAAATGGTATATATTGAATCATCGTGAAATCATCTTACACGGAACAGTATTTTGTAAGGAATTGCTAATAACTAGTCAAAAATACTTCAGACCAATAGAAAAAGACCGCAGCTTAGGATAATTGCAGGACATTCAAACTTGATTGTTGTCGATTGTCGCCCTTCTTCACCTCCAATAGACGAGTCAGCCAACCTCCTTCATCCTTAAATCCCATCGCTATAGCATCTTCTCTAAAGCTCCATCAATCAATGGATCGAATAAAATACCACTATTTAGCATCAATATCTATCAAGAAAATTCAAATTATTACAAGAATGATGGCGAGTCTTGTTTTTTCAGGGACTGGTTCTTTAACAGAAGTAGTTGATTTCACTTTGATACACTTCCAGCGCTGCTAGTTGATGAATCCGATTTGACACTGTCACCATCATCATTCTCAAATAAATCTACAATGTCCCTCACAAAATCGTAATAAAAAAGAATTGCGGTTCAAGCACATAATTTATCAGTTCTTTTTCAAAAGATTAAACCAATGAATTGCAATGAACACCAGTTCCGATTTTAAAGCCATTCCCGCGATTTTCACGAGCATGAGTATACGTAACGAAAATTTGATCCTGTTTCAAATTGGAACCTCGTTACGCGTAAAAGGCAATATTATTTTCCGTCTGTGAACTTTGAGAAATATGACTGCATTAATTTGAAATGTTTCATATAAGAAAATCACCTGGGTCATGTTGAAATGAATTATAAATAACTCTCCAATTCATTTCTTCATTCTGTTCAAAACGGTAGGGATTACTTACTTCGATACCTTCATACTCATGAGGAACTACAATGACAACGCGCTCTTTTTTTTTTTTTTTTTATTGTTATTATTAGGACTCGCATTCTAATCTCACTGCTTACATTTTTATTTTACATTGAATACGGCAATAACAACATTTGACAGTAGTATGGAACCTGCTGATTCTAGTTTTCAAAATATTAATGATGGAAACGAATTTATTCAATCAGTCAAATCGAGTGAAAGTAGGATCGATCGTGGTTCCCACAAATAAAAAAATATAGGTTACTTTTAGTAGTGGGAACGTTTTCGAAATGAAAAAAGGTGATGATTGCCAATATTATATTAGTCCCCATGGAACAGCGTACATCAATTCCTTCTGCTTTGCGCAAAGAGAAACGACACACGAAAAGATGGGATTGCTTGTTGGTTTTTCTTCTGGATCTCTCGACCCCTGCCCGGGTCGCACTTCAATTTCCTGCCCAACTTCCTTGACCTAGCAGTTTTGTTTGTTTTTTTGGTTGGCCATCCTGGAGAATTTCATCATGAACAGCAATTATTTCAAGAGTATTCCCAGTTGAGCCCTAATAACAGACATAGTTATTAAGAGATCCTAATTTCAGAAATCCGGTTTCTACTTTGTTCAATATTTTTAAAAAAAATAAAATATTTAGAGAATTGTAGGGATGTTTTCCCGGCAACCAACAATCCGCTCTTCTTTGGCACTTTTCGAAATTATGTCTGAACACGCCGAGAGGAGACAAAAGACGGAGGGATTGCCCCTTTCCGCTTGCGTAGTATCTCCCTGATTTCCCATTCCTTCTCTGATCTCTTCCGGTACACTTCTTACGTCATAACTTAATTAAAATTAACAACCAACTAAAATGTTTTCAGGAGGAATACTAATTATTTGAACCAAAATCGAATGGCCTGCATTTTCCTACTGTAAGAAATTTTGAAAAATCATTACTAATGATAACGTTGCTCCCTATAAAAGCTTCCTTACTACATGGATGGAGACGCGAAACTGTCTCAAATGTTCGCCTTGACCGTAAACACTGAACACAACAAGACGGAAACAAATAACGAGACCGAACAGATCCGTCTCGACAGTATTGAAGCTGAGGCCGTAGATATGCGATCTAAATAGTCTACGCTTGTCTACAGCCTCGAATTGATTATATTCCTTTATCTTCCTAAAATATTGGGACGAGTTACACTGACGCTCACGGCTCACTTATTCAGAAAGAGCTTTGCTACCCCAATACGTGAATTCTACCCATATGTGATTTCCTATAGTGAATAAAGTTACGCACTATCAATATCAATAGAAAACACCCATGTCGCAGTAAAGCAAAGTGACGAGCGAGTGACGAGCAATCCGTGAACAAAGAAGAAAAGAAATATGCCGAAAGTGACAATCCGTTTACCAGGAATGCACAGGGCAATACAGTCCACCTTTGAAGGTTGTATTGGTTTCATTCGCATTCAATTTACAATCTTCACTTACTTAGTGTATTTATTAATATCATATGTTGCCGCGGAATAGAAGCATTTGTTTACATTCGATTTCCCGCGATGTATGTTCCCCGCCTTTCATTTGTTTCTTTACTCTTTGGCGTGCTGGATACTTTTTTGCCCTACTATTTCGTTTTGCTCACGTTGCTACCCGAGTTACGTGCGCAGAGTGACGCCTTCGAGTTGTAGCATTCCTCTCGTTCTTTTTTCATTTTTTCCTACTCCTCGATTTCAGTATTTTTGAGCAAGGTATTTGCATAATTTCCTGTTGTGTCGATTGCCCTGCTCTTTCTAATAGTCTTGTGTTTCTCTGTAACCTTTTTTAATGATAATTATAATTCAGTAAATTATATATCAACTCTATTTAGCAGGAAAAGGTGGAAACTACACATCCCAGAGTACCACTGCTTCAATTACTCACAAGTTGAGAGTGCTGAACTGATACGATTCGTGAGACGTAGGCCGGCTATAGAATCCAAAATAAACTGGCTCGTTTATACACCTCAATTCAGTGATCGATTTCAATTATAAATGCTGCCATTTCCGTTTTACACAAGTTTAATTCAGTTAACTCGACGGATCTCCGCGCCATCCAGATCATTTTTGACCATCTAACCAAGTATCCGAGTCCAAGCTATCGAGGATGTCAAATTCTTGCTCAACTTTCTAGGGTTTTTAAAAAAATAATTTGAATCCATTGAATCCCACATTGTTTACATTTTTTTTTACAGTGATCCGTCATTTTTTAATGGCCTGATTAAAGTGGGTTCCCCCTTGAACTGTACGCATCTTTCAAGAGTCGCTTACCTTGCAACTTTAACGGACGTATGTGCACCCTCCACAGCGGCCTCTAGCAAGCTTACGAATAGCTCATCAAGACGCTCTCTTCTTATGCCGATCGGTTAAAAATGGGAAACGTACTCGGTACTCCGCACTCAAGAATCCATCGTGAGCAGACTAATCGCATTTTCTGTCCCATTGTTACTTATAAATAACTCACACGAGGAGCTGAGTACTTTAAACAAATCGGTAATACTGAAGCTTATGTGGAGGGACTGCTGGCACCATGTCGCTGAGGGACCATTGTCGCTGTCAAATTTTCAGCATGCTGAGATTGGGTGGTTTCTCCTGGGCTAAAAAGTTAACAGCTTCGCTTGATAGCTGTCTATTATTTAAACTATATTGTTTGGCTCCGAAGAAAGTAATTTGCAGGTTCGATGGGTATCTTACCCCGCTAGGATATTAGAGCAGTCAAAAGTTTTTTTCAAAGATTCTTGTTCGGATTATTTCAAACGTATTCTTAATGAGAATTTTGAAGTCAAACACAGGACGAATCACGATTCGTGGCATTGGGAGTCCTCTAATTAAAGTAAGAGTTTAAAATTAGTTGATTCTGTTAATTTTCTCACGTATTCTGAATTTTTTTTCTCTTCTTTATATTCTCCTTCATTTGGCGTACGCGGTTGTGGCTGGGAATATGCCACAATTCGTGGCAGCAGTTCTACTCTTAGAAGCCATCGACTATTACCTCTTGATGGATCGGTTGGGTTTCATCAAGAGCCTCATTATCAGTCATGACTGGTGCCCTCATTTCGTCACGTTCTCATCGTTATCCACTTTCTTCCTGTCCCGCGGATCGGAACCGTTTTCCACACTTACGTACATATCATTTCCTGGCTCTTCCCTTCGTCTTAAATCGTGAACTTAAACTGCCTACGCGGATGGAAATGGCTGAAGCCCTTATGTCAAATCGAACGGAACAAGATATTTCAAAGAAATCGTCGCCGGATGGAGAAAGATCTTCGAAGCAAAAATGTTGGGAGAGTAATGCTCATTCAAGTATCGAGAGAAAATACTTTTGCAACGGATTCTTTGATTGATAAAGTTCTGAGTTTTCCTGCTGTTTTTTTTTTCTTGTGAAAAATGTCTTCCATTCTAATAAGGAAATTACTTTTAACTTAAAGTGAATACCTTTCGGCTTTTCCTTTCGTTCCTACTCCACGGTGCGAATTTTCAGTTGTGTGCAACCAAGGAATCATTCTCTATTTCAGTAATAAAAACAAAAGAAAGTAAGAATACCCGTTGTAATGAAAGAAAGATGAGAAACGAACTCAGATGGTGTTCTGTCAATATAACTGAGTTTGAAAGCAGTATTAATTCTCTTTATACACACCGCATTCCTTTTTGGCTATCTAGTACAGATATTAATTATATATTTATTCCATGGACCGAAACATATTTTTGGCTACCATATCACATCCATTCAACAGATTATTACTCTATCGTTCTCATTGAATCACCGTTCCCAGTCCTATTTTTTGGGTGTAAGGGCATCCCTCTTTTAAATCGACAGCTTTAATTTACATTCATCAATTTAAATGTTACAGGCGATCGATGAGATCGGTGAGCATCGAAAGCCTCAGTTCAGCGAACGTATGAAACTGTTTCATGTCTTCATCCTTATGTTTTAAAAAGACGCTAGATTGTAACATTCAGGAAATCCAGGCTGAAATTGGGCTTCTGTTGCATCCACAAACTAAAAAGTCCGCTCCTCTTCTTTGTAGCGCTAGTCGTTGACTCTTCGTACTGGACGCCAGCATAGCTGGGTTAAAAGAAGACGAATGGGCTCTTGGGCTGCTGGTGCTTTTGTACATTTTGATAGCAAACTGGTCAAGTGATCATAAATGTTGATGAAAAGGTGTATAGTAAAATACTTACACCTCGACTATTCCAATATACGATCTTTACGACTGGAGCTTCTTAAATTTTATATGCCATTTTTTTCTATTTTATTAGTTCTTGATGGTCAACGCGTGAACGTATGATTGGAAATATATGTAGCCAACATCAGGTAAACAAACAAGTAAAAAGGCAGCTTCTCTTGGTAACTGTCTCTTTAAACTGTTGCAAAGTAATTGGACTGTTCAATGGGTAACCCACCCCGCTAGGATAATAGTAACTTGTTGTGATCGGAGCTATGCTTGAATAGTGGAATTAAATCAAATAAAAAAAAAACATTTAAAATTCCAGCTAAAAAAATTTTGTACTGTCAGTATAGTTTTTGGTATAGTGTAGAGTATAGCTAATCGTACAAAACGCTACGTGTAGTGCTGGGTATATAGATTTCGTCCGGTATAGCGTAGCCTACGCTATACAATGTGGTACACAAAACACTACAGGTGAAATTTTTTTAACCTGTACCGTTCTATATACTGCGATTTATATTCGACCCTATACCGCGAAGTATACCGGCCGAAATCTGTATACTATGCGCTATACTGCGCAGTACGTACTAGGTCAGTACATTTACGACAACCTCAACTTTCTCTGGTTGTATACTGATAAACAGTGCAATAACAATATACAGATATGATGACGCAAGATTCAAATTGAATCTGGGTCTGAGTCACATGAATCGACTCCCCAAATTTTTGAAAAATTGAATCTTAAGTCTAGTCAGATTAAAACTTTAAAAAATTTCTGAATCTTGAATCTAGTCAGATTCAAAATAAAGTTGAGTCGTCCGATCACTGGAAATAGTATAGGACACTACCATTTTTTTTAGCTGGAATGGGCTATCAAATCCATTTAAAAGATTTTTTGAATTGCAACTTGATTACATATTCGGGGTCAGGCTATTTTAAATAAAAATTAGTACAAAGCCTTAACTTATATTAACCGAGGTTAATGTAATCTAATAAATACTGTAATAAATATCACACTGTTTCAAATAAGTTTCAATGGAATGGTGAAGGCTGCAGAAGGATAAATCCATCCATCAGTAGAATTATAGTAATTTTTCCGGAAAAGTAGGCAATCAAAATAATCCAAAACAAATGATTTTTTTTACAACATAAATACACTTATAAAGGATGTGTGTGTATAAAAATTGATAATTGAACAATTACATAATCTGAAATGATATAAATTGTGATGGAAAACTATAAGCAAAAAGTACATCACATTTGCGCGTAGACATTGACCAGGAATATACTTCAACATAAAAAATTTCATCAACATAGTATACCGATGTTTCGTTACTTGGAAGAATTTATCAGGAAAGCTCCGTGACCATAATTAAGTGAAATCATTTAAGTACATCTTCGAAAATGAACAATGGGATTGTGATGTTATCATTATCACATTACACTTAATTATTATCACGTCCATATTCCATAGATTATTGGTACACAAATCTCATTGAGTATCGTCACTTGCATCATCGTCACTTTGCTCCTTATCCGTTTTCGGAGCTAATCCGTGCTTCCGGTCAGATTATTTTAGAATGGCAAGTTCGTCAGCAATATAATTAAGCTCGAATCGGTTTGGCTCTCGTGCTTATGTGCTTTATTACATAATTTATTGGTTTACATTAACTAATCTAATGGAATTGCTACAATAAAAATCTATTAAATAAGGTCTATTAATGGTAATGTATCCATTATTAAATAAATAAATAAAAAATAACTAGGCCAAAGTTTTTTTATTTAATTTAGTTCGATTATTCAAGCATAGCTCCGGTCACAAAAGGCTACTGTAATAATATCCTAGCGGGGTAGGCTTCCTATCGAACAGTCCAATTACTTTAAAATGACGTTATACGCTTAAAAGTTTTTTTTTTAATGTGAGAGGTACGAAAACTACTAAGTATTAGTGTAGTGACTTACTAATTTTAATGACGTGTGATAAATAAAATAAGTGATTTGATAAAAAAGATGGAGAACTAATATGGAAAAAAAAATTATGCGTTGACATTTACCAGGAATATATTTCAACAATTTCACCAACAGAGTATCGACGCTTCGTTACTCGGAAGAATTTGTCAGAAAAGCTCCGTGACCATAATTAGTGAAATCATTAAAGTACATCTTCGAAAATGGGCCTCTTGGGCCTTAGTTTAACTAGCTATATCTGAGCTGGATACTGGGATTGGGACGAAGAGACTTACAATTAAAACTCTTTTCACACACACTGGATGGGAATGCACTCACTTAATGGGGCTACCTACCCGGCTACCCTAAGGCCTTCATCCACTTTCGTCCAAATTTCTGTGGAGCAGTGTGCGGGTCGAATATGCAAGGTCCTTTCGTTCATTCCTAGGATAAAGCTCAAATTCACTAGTACATCAACAAACCCCATTCCACATTAATTTACCCACCCGGAAACTTACATCTATAGGCTTTAAAAAGGCAAAGTGCAACTGCAAAAGATGTTATTTATGAAACGTTCGGTAAGAGGTCATATTTCCGGAAGTGTGGCTGTGGCATATTCAAATCAGACAATAGTCAAAACAGCGGTGCTAAAGGCAATCGTTGTTCAAACTAATCATTTCGATAAAATAATATCTTGAACAGACCATAAATCATAGAATATACGTGAATCACTCAATTATTTCCATACTAGAGTATGAAAGGGTGGGAGTATCAAAGAAAGCACGCAAGCCCGAGAGCCAAACCGATTCGAGCTTAATGTTTCTTTTCAAATTTAGTGTATGAAAAAATAAAAATAATAAAAAACGAATTTTTGATTTATTAAATTATTCTTCAATATGTTTATTTTATTCGATGTATGAAAAAATTATAAAAAAAAATATTTTTTATTTTTAAAACTATTTATTCTTCAACATTTAAAAATCGATCCTGAATTCCTGATGCGCTCCTTTTTCGTTTTTCGGAGCCAATCCATGCTTTCGGCCTAATAAGTACCTGAGGATACGTCTTCATCCACGTAATAAGGCAGCTAAAAACATTCATCTCTCATTTTCTAACGTTCTTAATTTTTCATAACATTTTGATTAGAAAACGAATCGGCTGGTGTAACTTTGATTTTTGTTTTATATAATAATAAGCAAATTTGTATACAATTTTCTTATGATAAATATTATCCCTCGGATATTCCAGTAGCCTGTCGGCTGTCGGTGTCATATTTTTTCATGACAACACAGCCATCAATGTACTAAATCGGTGTTGCACAATCAACGTAGGTATTATAATTTAGGTTACCATAGTGACATTTTCTTATCGCGTTTATATTTCATTGAAATATCGAACGGAATAAACTATTTTATTATTTGCCACCGAAAGAAGAAATAGTACCGTTAAGTGCATAAGAGATAAACTTGTCCAAATTCATGTTAGCTGCGATCTCGGGTAGTCCTCGAATCCTGGCCTGAAATTGCTTCAAATTTGGGAAAGCATCCAGTAGGCACCAAAATACTTGGGCCTTGGCTGGTAAAAAATGTCATACATCACTAAGGTAACCAAGGTATCTATTTGATGACATACAATTACTATTTACGCTTATAATCAAATTTGAACATTTATGATTAACCTTGTTCCCTGCAAAATTGTGGTGCGCCCCTATTAAGAAGTTCGATATTTCCTTCATCTTCACCCGAAGTTTTTGAAGAAACTCTGGCTTCTATGCATATCCCTTTTAAATGGAAAAAAGATAATTTTGGTGCTATACTATAACAATTTTCTAAATAATGTTGAAGTCGGGGTCATAGCAGAGTTCTCCCCATAGGATTCGCATATCCAATGCTTCCGCTTCCTTCAAGTCACCCTGGATGTGTTCCTTTTCCATTTTCGGAGTCAATCCGTGCTTCCAGCCGAGATATTTTTTATGTCGAGGGATTGGGATGTATAGTTTCAATTCTTCGTCGATGTAGTATTGGATCTATTTTTTCAGATTTAGAAAAGTTTGAATGAATATTTTATTTTACGAATGGTATTATGATACGTTATTAGGTAAGTCCTAGAGTCTTAGATTGAATTTGTCGTTGGTCCAGTCATTTGTATCTAACTTATAGCGACGATCCTCGTATTCAGTCCGGACTCCGGCGTGGGTCAATAGAAGACGGATGGGCTGCTGCAACTGTGATTATTTAATTTCAAAGAGGAATTAGATAAGGCTATATTTTACTATATATTTTATTGACATGAAAAAAAGTTTTACCCCTCGAATGTACAGGCATCCGCATATGGATCTCCCGTTTTTTGTAACTCGTCTTTGTAACTCCGTTAGCCTTATGAGGCTACCTGGATCCACCTGGCGGATGCCGGGGATTAATTCGCGGGTGCCTGTACCAGTAGTCAATTTTAACAGTAGGCGCCATCTATATACTATCTTTAGTGGATGAATCTAAGTCCGCCCAGCTGAAAATTTTCTATAGAGTTGGATACATTCTATAGATCCTATACAAAAATCTATAGATTAAGGTATACATCGTAGCTAAAACTCTAAAAGTATAGCGAATAGCTCATCGAATAGCTCATCAAGACGCTCTCTTCTTATGCCGATCAGTTGAAAATGAAAAACGTACTCCGCAGTCCGCATTCAAGAATCCACCGTAAGCAGACCGATCGCTCTGTCCCACTTTTACTAAACTTACGCGAGGACCTGCGAGTACTTTTAAACACATCGGGAATGCTGGAGCTTATTTTGAAAGCTCTGCTGATGGGCGAGGAAAACCATAGTCGCAGTCGAATTTTCAGCGTAGTTTCTCTTTCCGCCTTGGCAAAGAAACTTGGACTTGACGATTTTATATTGCGCCCGGGTCCACCGTATCTCCGGCCTACTGAAAAGTGCAGGATAGAAATTTACCAAGGGGACGTCCACTTCGACATTGTCGATGACGGTAAAAGTGTGAGAGCGGTCAAAAGTTTTTTGTAAAATTCGTGTTCTGATTATTTCAAACGTACTCTCAGTGAGAATTTTGAAGAGTCAAACACCGGACGAATCCCGATTCATGGCATTGAGAATCTTCTGTTTAAAGTAAGACTATATAAGCTACAGAAGGGCAAAGTGAAACTTCAAAGTCTGGTATTATTTAATTGATCAAAGCCTTATTATCACATCCATTCAATAGATTATTGCTACATCAATCTCATTGAATCATCGTGACTAGTTTTATTTTTCGTGTTAGATTGTATGATCGCGCAACCGCTCATTCGTCCTCTTTTAACTTTCGTCGGCGTCGAGGAGTAAGAAAGCCGGCGCTATATGGGAAAAGAAGCGGGCTTTATGGATGCAGGAGATGAAGCACAATCTCGGACTGGATTTCCCGATTGTAATAATCCGGCGATTTTTCTTTAAAAAGAATTTATAAAGAATTAAGTGCATAATGATGAAACGTGAAACTGTCACAAACGTGGATTGTCACAGACGTGGACACAAAAGCTGATGCCTTCGATGCTTTGCGATAATTTTGTTTGATTATTCAGACATTGTTCCGATCGCAACAGGTGACTGTAACAATGTACTAGCGTCCTGATTTCCCCTCATTTGTCTCTTACGGTCAAATTCCGGAAATTATTTGTTTTTAAACATGTTTTAAAAAGCAATAGAGTAGACCGGTTTATTCACTTGGGACGAAGAGTGGAGTGGAACGAAAATTCTAAGCTGTTCGTGGTGACGACATCGTTTGAAAAGATATATTGCACTTGTCCCTTTCCGCTTCAGCTTCTGTAGCATCCGCCTGATATCTTCTCTGATCTCTTCCGGTAAACTGTTACATCATAATTCTCCCATTTTTATAAATTACGATAGTAACCAACTTCATATGTTTTCAGGAAGAAGACTAAATAACTAAACAATAAACTCATTTCTTTAGAAGGAACCTTCAAATTACTCGTCATCGGAAATAGAGACAGAAAACTCTTATTGGCATCACTGCAAAATAAGAGTTACACAATCAATAAATGAAACCGTATTTTGGACTAATCGCCAAAATTGGTATAAGTGCGCTCTGCTAGAGAAGTATTACACAAGTTTTAAAAAATATATTACTCTAGCGCAGACCAATTTATCCACTTGAGCGGAACAAAAATGCGGAGTGACCACATTATTTGAAAAGATATATTGAAATCAGGCAGCGAAACCACAAGGATGTCGAAGGGGAGAGAGGGGAGGATTCCGAACGAGTAGATTTTCGCCCGCAGCCTTCGCCATTCAATTGAGATTTACCGGTACTTGAAATAACGCGTAGCTCATTACATATATTAATAGTCCATGTTTCCTTGATGAATGTAAATTGTCTTAATTTACATTTTGTCCATATTAAAAAAGGGAAAGCGAACTGCGAATCCTTACGCCAAAAATGAAACTGGTCTTGAAGTTCCAATGAAAATTGTGTACCAATAATTTGTCGAATGGATGTGAATAGGTGAGTGCGGTATTTTAGAGAATAAATACTCCTTTCAAACTCGGATAATGACAGAACACCATTTGAGATCGTTCTTATCTGTATTTGGTTACAAATGGTACTATGAAATTCTTTTGTTCTCATTAGTGTAGTGGATGATGGCGGTTTCTTGGTTGCACATAAAAGAAAATTCGCAACGCGAAGTAGGAAAGAAAGGAAAGGCCGAAAGGTGATCTCTATAAGTTATAAACGATTTTCATTATCAGAATACTGGAAAACATTCCACGAAAGACATTCAAGACAAGAACAAAACGGCGCACAAATTAACCAAGTTATCAATCAGGCAAACTGCTGCAAAAATACTTTTTTCTCGAAACTTGAAAATAAATAAAATCTTTTTTCCGCGGTTAATGTAGAAAATAATAATAATTTTCGCTTCGAGAATCTCCCTCCTTCCGGCGTTGATTTCTTTGGACTCTTGTTCCGTCCTATCCAACATGCATCGAATAATTTAGACCGGTCTCGACTCTCGCGGCCGCGTATTTTAGATCCATCCCCCGCTGCCCGCGTGTTTTATTTTTTAAATATTTCTTCGAAGTTAAATGGGTGTGACGACTATTATTTCGCCTGTTTTATTGGATTGAATTCAGATTTATAAGTGTTTAGTTTGTTTGATTGGGTTTCAGTTTAATTGATTCTTTGGAAAAAAGGTAAACTTCAATTTTCAGCCGTGTGAAAGGCAGCCGTCGGATCAAACATCAAGTCTGTGGTAACGATTACTCATCTCTTGCGTCGAAGAATTAGTTATTGATTACATTTAAAAACAAGTGAACAATCAAGATGATGACGAATGGGACACGGACCCGAATTATGTAAACAGATGATGAGCCTCGTACAGGTGCTGCGGCCGTAGCAGGTACCGCAGCTGTTGTTTTGTTATTGCGTCGCTCCAACTGTTTGGCAGAGAAGGCGAATTCTTCCGTATCTTGTTCGTTAGTTTCACCACTATCAGATTCTTCTTCTTCCTGACCTGTTGAATCCCCTGATTCGTCATCAGAGAAAAGGGCGAGGGGCGCCATGGCGGCATTAGAACTAGCCGCAGCTCCTGTTTGCACATTCCAGTGAACAGAGTTGTTATCCTAATAATATAATACAATAAATTGATTAAAAATTATTTTAAGAAATATTTTGTTACACTTTTACATACCTGAGTGTGAGTGTTCTGATTATCGTTGTCATGTTTGTGCTCGTTGTCATCCGACTCGATCTCTGATTCGGCCAGAAGGTCAAGCTCCATGACGGATTCACCCCAGCATTGACATCATCTCCACCACCAACCCCACCTCCTTCACTGCGACCATTGCTTTCAACGTCGTCATGATCTGAATTGTCAACATCGGCATCTCCCTCTCCTTCGCCTTCGTCTCCCTCAATAGCATACAAGTCTTCTGATTCCATCCATCGGGCAGATGAGCGCCCTGCATGATTGGTACCAACGCCTGGACAAGCTTCCACCACCTAAACCAGATGAACACATTGCCGGGAACGATGAGGATCCATCGTGACCAATAGTCGAAGGTTCTTCGTCAGCAGAACGGGGTGTGAGGGGCTGCAGAGGGTCGACGGAGAAGAGTTCTTCACTTCCGTGGACGGCGACAGCATTAGACGTGACAAGAGGGAAAGGGATCGTGGGTCGAGCAACTCCAAGTCGGTCAGGAACGATGAGGGCATCAGCGGCTTGTTCTTCAATTGCCATATTGATCAAGGCTTGAAATACACGTTTGCATTTCATGAGTGGCTGGGAGGCCAGGCTGGCACTGCTGCTGCTGGGTACAGCTCCTTTTTTCTTCCCGGACTGTGATGCAATTTCCACGCTGAACACCACAAAGACGGGAAGGACGGAGCGGACGAAACGTCGGGCTGCCAAACTAGCTTCTTTCTGCCGATTCCACCACGCTTTTTTCTCCATCTCGGTGATAAGGGTAGTGAGAAGGATGTCGAGCATCTCTATCGAGCATTTAACCATCATGCAGTAAGTAAACTTGTCCAGTGAAGTGGTACCACCCCGACGATCGTGTTCGGTAAGCCCTTTCCTCGATGCAATACCGCTAGTTCCTGCTCGGGCAGGTCGGTACTGACGTTGTGCCACAGATTGACGACCGACGGTTTGTACCAGGTAGAGTAAAATGTTTTCTTCTTTACCACTCGGAATGTTGATCAAATCCGTTTCGCTGATTAGGCGGCACAGCAGATCAAAACGAGGCTTTTTACTTCCTGAAATTAAGAATATGAAAAAGGGATGTTAAAAAAAGATAAATACTAAAAAAAAAATACAACTAATAAAATAAAATTGAATTCTATACTAGGTTCACTAAAGTAAACAACGAAATAAAATCTATTTATAAGTCTATCACTAATTCTATCAGTAAATGAGCAGACTTACCGGCAATAAGAGCTTTGCATTTTCCCCAGCAGTCGCAATAAGCGGAAGGAGATGTGCGCTTCAACTTACAATCGTGTCCCTTGTGACAGAATCGGGCACATTCGGTACAGCAGCATAGTGATCCGGTCAATCTACGCGTACAGCAGTCGAAAATGCCTTGATTGATGTGCTCGACACCAGTCCAAGTAAAGCTACACGTGACGTTGCTGCAGAGAACGTGCAAAGGAGAGTCATCGGGGGTGCATCCAGGCTTGCCGAGAGGGAAGATAAAGGTTTGCAGCATTTTCTTTGGGCTTTCACCATCCGGTCCACGGTGTAGCCGAGCTAGTTTGGTCGCCAAATCAAGAAGGGTCAAAGCGGCAGCGTAAGCACGAACGGCAACGGCTTTCATAAAAGGTGTGTGTCCTTGAGCGTCGCGCCCAGAAAAGTAGTAATGATAGTGAAAATGAAGAGCCAGACATTCAATGATAGCTTTGAGAGCAGCAAGAGCGTTCGTTCTACGCTCAAAAGGATCCGAAATAGCCGCAGTAGTCGTCACCTTAAAAGCCCCAGTGACCACACCACTGTTGTTGCAAGCGCCAGCTCCATCTTCATCACTATGAGAAGACGAGGACTCAGTTGGAGCCCACGGTTCTGGTGGCCAGTTGAGTGTCGGTATGGAGATTCCTTCTTCTAAAGGCACAACATTACTCCCGCCACTACCGGAAACTGCACCTTCGATGTGTCCAACGGGTCCAGAGTCGATAGAAGGACGAGCTACGACTGCTCGTCGCATCATTTCTCGAAGACTAACGGCCCGGGAAGAAGAAGCCGAGGAACTCGGTAAGCCGACCGGGAGGGAATCCATAGGATCGGCAACAATACCAGAACCTCCACCGGTTGAATACGCCACTGAAGTTAATCCAAATAGATCTTTCTGAACGTCAGCATTCTTGTTAGAAGTCGGTGTAAACATGGAGATGCACGCGTGCATGATGTTCCGACCTCCGTCGTAGCGCTCGTTGATGCTGTTTTGGATGCTGATTAACTGGGATGACCCACCGAGAATGTGATGTACAACTTCAATGTCACGTGGAAGGAGGCGAGGCATGAGCAGATGATTCTCGGTCACCAGAAAATATAAGACGGTTTGGCTCTTTTGGCACAGACTAACGCCCGTGAGTGAATAGGAGCCCATTCCGATGCAGCGTATGGGTGGCAGGTCTGGCCAATTAGGATCTATGATTGAATCAAGACAGTCGCGCGAGAACGGGTGGATGGTACCGTTGCCGTCTCGCAATAGAGTAAGCGAGTCTCCATCGCCCGTATTGTGAAGGCCAATGTTGCGTCTGGGCTTGGTACCCATGAAGGAACAAGCAAGATGATACCCATGAAGAAGCAGGATCCGTATGTTCAACTCGTGCTCGGCTTTTCCAGTGCTCAAATTGTAAATGGAGTACTTCAGCTGGCTGGAGCTTATCCGATTGATTGTATGGGTACCCTGTCCATCAACAGCGAAAGAAAGAATTTGACCGGGATCGGCCAATGTCACGCGGTGAGGAAGACGTTGAAAGCAATCGGGGATCCGAATGGAAGAACCCGACTTCATCGCCTACATGAAACAAATTTTAATGACAATAAAAACGGGACGAATGAATTAAAAATTTCAAGTACCTGGAGTTCATCTTTCCGAAGAAGACGACAATCTTGGAGCAAGGAAGCTGTGTCTTTAATGCCACTGCTGGCGGAATTCACCGAATCTTTGGCTTCTTTCCCACAATAGTCTTTGTTTGCAGGGAAACGAACAGCAGCATAAGCTCCGTCCACTTTGAGAACGCGACCGACAGGGACATTCTTAACGTTCTCGATAAAGATGACGTCCTTGAGAACCAGCTCTTCCTCGTCGCCTCGCTTGTCTTCATCACTACGCGGAGCAGGCCTCTTGTGATTCTTGGACGAACCTCCAGCAACGCTACTTGTCTCACTGCATGTGCAGCTGGCCGGCGAAGGAGGTGGTGTCATGTCAGGCGTTTCTACAACTACAACTTCTCGCGCAATCGCAGCTGACTTGCTCGCACTTCAGCAGCAGCGTTCCCACTTCCACTGGTACTGCTAGTCTCAGCGCCCGCGTTGGTGTTATTACCGCTAGTTCCAAAACTGCGCTTGCTATCACTTCCTCTTGGAAGTAACGGAGGAGCTAGCCGGACGAGAGGTGGTGGGCCGGGAACAAAACGGAAGCGGCAAGTGTCGGTCCAGCTCCAAGCAGAGCCTTGAAGTTGTCCCACTTTTGGTACTTCGTCTATGATGGAAAATCCAATAGCCCCAACTTGGTACATTGAGCTGCTTCTCATACACACCTTAATTTTTTTTTTTCAGAAGTTGGTTAGATATGCATTCCATATAAAATTAGTAGAAAAAGAAATATTTATACCTGAGCACAAGTAACAATATCCGATCCAACAGAACTGGAGTGAGATTTCTTGGCTTTAGCGCGATACTTGTCCCATAGTTTGAGACGTTGTCCAGGTGGCAGAACTCCCCGCAAGTACATGGCTCTATTCTAAAACTGCACGGCCGCATAACGAAAGCATGTATCGAGAGATATTATCTTTTCACCATGGAATTCAGTAAAGTGCTGAGCAATGTGTTCCAGACGTGTGCACTGTTAGAAAGAGATTAAATAAAAATGGGTTTAGTTTTTGCTTTATTACAGAGGACTTTTAATTTGTAAGAAATTCATTGCATCCAAAAAGAAAAATATCATAAAATTTCAATTTTTACTAAAAGTCTCGTTACGGGCAAACCAATATATCTCCCTACAGAAAAGATTGAGGTGGAGATATCTACTATATCCACGAAGATTTGTTTAATGGCATTGACCCTAGCAGGATTACACGGTGCATCGCATTTAATTTTTTTTCTCGTGCATAAAAACAGTCAGGACAGCCTTGCAGATCTCAGGCAGGTCTCGCAGATGCCAGATCGAGCAGTAGGGAAAATATGGAAGCGACATTCATTCGGTAACAGAGCCCGACGCTGGGCAAACACCAGGGTTCAAATCTGGAGTCGTAAACTTTCTGATTCTATAACAGGCGACTGTGAAATGTACCCACTACGAAGGCGGCATAATAGATCGATTACCTTGGACTCGTCTTTAGCTAGCTTGTAAAGGTGAACAGCGTCTTCGTGTCGATCATTGGTTTCAGAATCCTTAACAACCAACTCAATCACTTTTTGGATGTCGACCTAGTTAGAAGGCAATTGACATAAATTTCAGTTACTATTAAGCCAAACCAATAGGTAAGAATCCATGCAAAAAAAGGTAATATACCCGAGTTCTTTTGAAGTGGTTCAAAATTTCAGGGGTAAGACTTCCATTTGGCTCAAGACGACCGAGCAATAGATCGAAATTTCTAGATTCCAGCACCAGTTCAATAACGCAATGGGTGAAGAGTGATCCATCATTTGGGCCAAGCTTTGCTCTAATATTGATTGCTCTGCGCAGAGAAAATTGCATTATTAAGACTAAATAAATATTTAAAAAAATAGAACAGTACCGTAAGAAGTAGAAATGGTGGAGAGCTTTTTCTGGATCAGTAGCTTCGGATTTCCTGATGTGAAGCATGACAAGACGAGCGATTTTTAGACGCCTTAACGGTAGTTTGTTGGAAGCCTCTTTGAAAACTGAGAAGGAGAGAATCAATTAATGAATTAAGAATAAACTAAAAAAGTTCGTTAGTATCCATTATTACTCTGCAAGGATGGAACATTTGTCGGAACAGTCAGCAAAGAGCTCTCGGAAAAAGTCAGACCGATATGTAGGGCATGGCAACGAAGGCACTCGATCCAGGCGAAAAAAATCAAAGATCGCTGCTTCAAACTGTCCCGTAAGGAAGAAAATCTCAAATAAGTAGAGGGATGGCTCTTGAAAAGCTGTGAAGTGACGTTCGATATCTAGAAACATAAAAAATTCAAGCAATTGCATTTTTATTTATTCAAACAAATTATGTAAAAAGAGACCATAATCATCAAGCGACAAGGCGGAAGCGACGTATGTAGAGTACTGCAGTCGCACCGGTACGTAAATAAGGCTGGAGGAGCCTGCCCGACTTCTCATCTCCTTCAAGCCACCGTGCCGTAACTATAAACACCTGCCGTTCTTCTTTGCTTCGAGCCGCATCATAGTCCATGCCTACGTAACCAGGAAAAGATGTTTTAAAAATTGAAAGATAATTAAACAGATACCTATAGAAAAGATATGATGGGAAATGAAAAATAAATACATAAGTGTGTAAATGTCTTGAAAAGCATCACCTGGCAACAAAGAGGAAATCACAGGAAGCAGTTGAGTGGAGAGGGGTCCATTCTTCCTGATCCCCACGATTAATATCTGCTCCATGTTCAACCAGAAACAAGCAATACATGAATAAGTTTATTTGGATAAGAACTGAAAAAGAAGTATCATACCTGCTGATGGAGAGCAGTGAGACCATATCCACATTAGGTGTGTCTATGTCTGCTCTTTGGCGAGTGAGTTTGAGGACTTGGACTTCACACTTGTCACTGACAGCAGCACAAGCTGTGACACTGATAGAAAAACACATATATCTGTCTGAGAACTTGGAATGATATATGTGTACTTGTACATTTCAGGTAAGCTGTAATAGCTCGTAACCTACAAGGATATATGTTTAATTTGGATGATTTTTGGAACACAGCATTATAAAATGAAAAGTTATATAGATACTCACATAAGCACGTCCTGATAACCGGACCACAGCAGCTCTTCGTGGTAGTCCAAGTGAACAGAAGAAACTCCAAAATTATCACCTCCCGAGCAGAAATTGTCCGGTCAACTAGCGGTGCGTTTTATAAACCCCGATTTATTTGAAGGCAAAGTAAGATTATTTTGCGCATTTAGATTTTTTTATTTTTAAACCAACGACAGAATGAAATCTCCAAATTATACGCTTTTTATACGCGACATTACAGCTGACAAATACATGGCACAAGTTTGAGAAAATAATTCTAACTTTAACTGCAAATGTATCGCAGATGTTGGGCCTTGTTTTCAACTCGAAAAATGCCGATAACAATCTGGGACTATACCTGGAATTAAACTGAATTACTTTCGCCAAAATTAATATAATTTTTTTTTTAAAACAAGAAATGAAATCTTATTTAAACCGCATCATAATTGCAGATGGTAGGACTGTAGACTAGTCTAAAGTTGTAAAGGCAATGATCCATATCAAAGCAATCCATATACATTTGCAGGAACATTTGTATTCATATAAGCTACTTTTCATCACCACAGGTAAAGACAACCACATCATTGTAGTGTGTGATGTAGCGGCGTCATAAACCACTTGTGATTTCGGTTCATAATGTCAGGTTCACCATTGTTATTATCGAACTTGAGCGGAAGTACATACATTTTACATCGAATAGAAGAAATGTTCCATTCTGTTAGTTGAGAAGACAGCTTGGAAACAGCATAAATATGAAAATCGGTTGATACAAAGGGTTCTACAAATGCTGGAGCTAGTGTGTTGAATTTATATCCACTAATGAAAATATTACCACTTCCTTCTGGATACTCAGAAATATCTTTAACCAAAAAAATTGCACCATTCTTCAACATGCAAACATTGTTTTTTTTCTTATCGCTAAGGACGAATGTAGTAAATCGCAACTTTTTGGGCCACTTTTCCCCTCGGTGGAAGAAGTCGACAAAAACATTTTTCTTACTTGCGATGGCTTCGGACCGTAACAGTTCTTTTTGAAACTCTTGACAAGAGGTGAGAATGAGGCCATCAGCTGAAGTTGGGAGGAGATATTTACTGCGCTCCATTAATCGATTCCGAATCTGCTCTGCGACTAGGTAACCGGAGCCGATGATTCTCTGAAAGAGGCCTTGAAATGTTTCGAATTGCCAGGCGGCAATATTCTCCACACCGCACTTAAATTCTTCACAATCCGTTGGAATATGACCCATTTCATGGGCTGTGATTCGAATGGGAAACTTAGCTTCTTTCAACTCATTTACATAAGTTTTAAGTTCATCCGTAGCTTTCAATATGTTGGATGGAGGAACTGGATCAGACTTGAAGCCACCGAGTAGAAGCATGGAATGCTGTAGACGTAAAATGTTGATTAAGTCAGCATCAGACAGCACACCGTCAAAGAGAGGGAATAGAAGAAAATAGAGCAATTGGCGTAACTCGTGGAACTTGTATTTGTTGACGCAAGTCGCCATACTGCGGACATGTCGATCGAACTCGTACGGTTTCCATTTCTGAAACTCCCTCAGTCTTTCTTCAATTAACGCCTTTTTCACGGCGCTAACTCGTCCTTCGTGCCCCAAACCGATGATGCCTTTTAAACGTTGATGGAAGCCACCAGCAAAGAGAGTGTGCATCACATCGATGACCCATCCAGAGACCATGGGAAAATTGATTTTGATGAAGGGACTTTCGTCCAATGGATTCGGCACATGATTATCAATTGAATTATCAGACACGCAGTACGAAAGGAAATCAGCGTCGGTCCGAATTGGTGCATCAACGTCCGTCATTTGAATGGTCTTTTTCTTAAATCCAGGCAACTTGATTGCTTCCCCCTTCTGTATACAGCGTTCACACGCCCAGTATCCGTTAGAGCCAATGATCCTTTTCAAAAAAGTTCGCATAGGGGTATCACAGATCATGCAACGAAGCCGGCAGGTGAAATTGCGCCCGCGAGTAACAACTTCATCCTTATTATCTTTTTAAAATATAATATTTATTATTAGACTATCGAGTTGAAATTTCTACAAACTATCTACTGTATAACATAACTATTTCCAAAACAATCTGAAGTAAAATTCGTTAAAACTAAGTTTAACAACAATAAAACGAATTTTTTAAATACCTAAGCTAGTCAAACATAACTTTTACAGTGGCAATAATTTTGTTTTACCTGGATCTAGCCGCTGAAGTTCTGTTATCAGTCCATCTACTAATTGATGTGGATCTGGCTTTCCATCTCCGTAGAAGTATCCAACAATAAATGGATGGGCTGTTGTGAAGCTCTTTAATGGTTCACTCTCCGCAGATTCGCTCACCGAATGAATCAATGCCAAAATTGGTATCAAAGATGAAGTGGAGTTGTCACTGACTTGGACCCCGTCAATGTTGACAGCCACTTCGTAGTGCGGAAGGATTTGGCCTATATATGTTAATTACTATTTGCTCAACACGCTAAAAATAAACGTCGTGTTACTTGTTTGGGTGGTTTCCATGTTTGATGCACTGCCAACAGGAGCTAGTTTTGCTAGTGCATCGCGAATTTGACTTTCAACATCAAATTCTTTAATCTGTTAAAATAAATGAAAAAATATTAGAAAACTGTCCGCGCAGTGCTCTCCAAATCGATATACGCGCTGTGCGCAGCGCAACGAAAAATAGCAATCTGGCACCAGTGCATGTTTGTTGTGACATACGCGTGACGCGTTGTTGTGAGTGAGAGAGCGAGTGACGCGTCGTACGAAACATATTTTTAAAAGAATGTTTAATAAATAATTCCGAACCTTCTTTTGAATAGCTTGAGGAACGATTTCAGGTCTCTCTTTAAAAAGTGAAACATACTGCATTACATCAGAATTTTCGAAAACTAATCCGGGAGACTCGCCGGCTAGTCCTTTCTCCAGGCCGAAGTGGATGTATTTTCCACCTTTGATTTTATGTGTGGTAGGCATCTTTTTCTTATCAATTTTCAACAAAGTTTTGGCTGTGCTGGGAAGTGAGTCATAATCAATTCTTGGTCGGAAGTGCTTCAGCAAGCGCAAAAACAATGTCAAGTTGTCCTGTTCTAATACAATTGATGTTGACCAGTGTTGCAGCAACCGTTTAAATGTGATTTGTTTTCTAACTGGTCTCATTTTCAATATTTCATTTATAGGAGAGTCGAGTAGTTCCTCTTCATCACAACTGGAGTCTTCATCAATTATATCCTCCCATTCTCCTTCTTCAGCAGAATATTCAATCTGTAAGTAAAAATAATCATAATATAGTTGGGTGAAAAAACACTTTTGTTTTGTCAAACACGTACCTCCTCATTCAGTTCCAGACAGGTGTCATTTGTGGTAACACAGTTGTATAAGTGACTATCGCCTATCTAATTTGTAATTGCAACAAGTTGTGTAAATTAAACAAAATATTAGAAATGATTGCAACATTTTATGAACCTCATCAACATCCATGAAATTATCCATCTCAGCAGCTGAATTTGGCTGGAAAGTGTTATGATTTGTTGGCATTCCATGTTGATTGAATACGTATTTCTCTAATAATACAGACTTGCTTGCTTTTAACTTTTCGTAAGTGTTACTTGGGATACCGTTTATCAACCATTCCAGTATTATTTCTTCTGCTTGACGTTGATTACGTTTTTGTTGTTGAGGGGTGGATTTTTCTCCTAATTTTCGTTTTCTTTTTGAAACTCCACTTGCAAAGAGAACATCTAAAACCTCCTGACTGTTTAAAGGTTCCATTACGACTGAGTATCCAACCTTGAATGTGAAGCCATACACATGTTGTACAGTGAGAAAGACGTAAATTTTGGCGGGAATAGCTTACATATATATAAATATATATACAGTTTAGCGGAAATCTTTTATCTAGCATTTATGCTTCTTTTTATTCCTCGTGAAACGCAATCTTCTAACAAAACTTTCTTTATAGCCATGAGCATTCGTTTATTTCCAACACAAGAAAATGTTAGTATTACAGTTTGATCCACATCTAATGAAAATCAATTAAAAGTTTTTAATCCTCATCCGCCATACAAAACTTTCTTTATAGCCATGAGCATTCGTTTATTTTCCAACACAAGAAAATGTTAGTATTACAGCTTGATCCATATTTAATGAAAATCAATTAACAGTTTTTAATCCTCATCCGCCATATCGATATCCTCTGCCGAATCTCCAGTTTCGTACGATGACGCGTCCTCTAGAACATGGTCCTTAATCTAAAGCACAATTTTAAAAAATTAGAATGATACAAACGGATTTTTTTTTCTAATAAATGTAAAATAAAATACTTTACCAAGTTCAATGTCACTGCCATTCGCCTGACAACGTTGAACTTCTTCCAAAGAATTTGCAGCTCCTCTCTAATGCGTATTTGGGTATTCGTAATAAGACGAATACCAACATCCATACCCATAATACGCTTCACTTGGTCATGGATTCCCTTCACTTGGCCATGGATTCCCTCCACTTGTGCCTCGATGGCTGACAATCTCCGTCTTGTTTCATTTCTATTGTCACTTCTATAGAGTTAAAAATTTCCAATAAATCAATAATTACTAATAAACAACAGATGTTCTACAGCAAACCTTGGTCGAGTAGTAGGGGTCTTCCGCTGTCGAGTGTTGAAAGTTACTGGTATCGATTTTTTATGGCCGGCCATTTTCTATTAACTTTATCCAGCTAATAAATTATACTTAGGCGATAATGGAATTCTTCTAATAAAATGAAGAAAGCGTCCTCTACTATACCGCCAAAATAAAATCAGGGTTGCCACATGATCGATGCTATTTTTATTCTATTTTATAACCAGATGTGTTTTTAAGGAAATGTTAAAAACAAATGAATTGAAAAAGTTTGCAACTCTGTAAGAAATTTGACGTTTACCAGTACTCAATACCCACTTCTCATTTCAATTAAATAAGTTGGCAACTATTTTTCTCTAGTTAACTGAATTGTACTACTTCATGTGAGTTCCTACTAATATCCTAATTATAATTATAGCTTAAATTCACTTAAGAAACCATTTGATTTATTTTAGATCATATCACAGTCAGCAATGATGGCTGGTTCCGAAGTTACAATTGGTCGGTTGCAGATGCATTGGAAAGGTACGTACAGTGCCTCGAATATTCCTACTGCCGATAGCATGCAATATCACGTCGTTACAACAAAAGAAATCGGCGAAGACAAGGCCGAAGCGCTTTGCCATTCTGCTATACCAACGACTTGGTTTGATTCGTCAGGAAAGTACTTTGTTCACCCTCCTAAAACTTTCGTGGTGTGTAAGAAGACGCCAATAGATTGGCCTAACCTGACTTTTTATCGGCATTCATCGCCATGTATGTCATGGCTAGAATATGATGTTTCCCAGATTGAAACAGCCGGATGCCCAAGTAATACTATTTTTTATTTTATTTTCAATTTAAAAAGAGAAACTAAAATTTATTCTATTTAGGGGACCACAAAGGTGCTTTTAGAATCCTTAAGCAAATCCGGGACAACATCGGAAAAGAAATGTGGAGCGACCCGGAGCGACCATTGGGAACAGGAAAACGGAAGAAAACGATGACTGATAAAGTTGCCCAAATTTTGAAAAAGAGAAAAAAATCATCACTCACCAAGAACGATCTGGAGCCCATTAAAGAGCATCAGCAGTTGGGTGAGTTATAACTTAAATTATTTAAAGTTGGAGTGTGGATTGTTAAATTAAGTGTAATTGTTGGCTTAATGTTGTAAGGTAATGACTTGGCGCGACCTGTAGAAACAGCCGCCGTCCAAAACACCACCAACGACCCAGAGACCATTAAAGAGCATCATCACTTAGGTGAGTTGTAAATTGGTTTATTAAAAGTAATTTTTAATTGTTGATTATTGAATTAAGTGTAAATGTTGGCTTAATGTTGTAAGGCGATGGCTTTGGGCATGCAGAAACAGCTGCCGCCAAAAACAACTTTACTCAAGAACAGCAGGAGCAATCTCGGCCCGTCCAGTCAATTGAGACGGGCGGCTTTTGGGAAGATACGCCAACACCTCTTAACAACAACGTTGCTGTAAACATCCCGGCCGAAGTGGTCGAAAAAGAAATATCGAATCAAGATCAACGTAATAGCTTTTTTATTTAACGTTTTCTATATTTAAATTAACTTAATACTTTGTTTCCTAGGCACATTTCAAGACATATCAACACCAACACCTGCACCTCGCAACAACAACGTTGCTGTAAACATCCCGGCCGAAGTGGTCGAAAAAGAGTTACCGAGTCAAGATCAACGTAATAACTTTTTTATAGATATATTTTCCATGTTTTAAGTAACTTAAGACTTTGTTCTATAGGCACATTTCAAGACATATCAACGCCAAAGTTGCCACCAAATTCCACCGGTCGAGACCAGGTGAAACGTGTGCTTACCGACCAACAGTCGTGGTCCTTCGATAAAGTCAACAATGATTTTCCAGAAGACGGTTCTGTCCCTCTAAAGGACCAACCATCCAATCTCATCCACACCATAGAGCCAGAACCTGTTCCGGCCTCTTCTACATCAACAACGCCTCACCACGGAAACCACTTCTCTGAGGCAGTTGACTCTTGTAAGTAGCATACTTATGTAAGTTATTATTAGAGCAGAAAATGTCATTGAATCAATCATATGTATTATAGATTACAGCCTGGAAGAAAGAGTTAAGTCTCTTGAAAAGGGAAATATCGATAAAGACGAGATGATCCGTATCTTTAAGGACGGAATTCGTCAAGTTTTAGCGGCTGTAGAGAATCAGGGTAACAAGCAGAAGAAGGTCATGACTGCTGCTGCCTACCACAAAGCTTGCGTCGAGAAACATTTTAGCACTTTGCCTTGCACGGATGTAGAAAAGATCGTCGCCTTCAACACGGCACTGCTGGACGATAATCTTTCAGTCAGCTTGGTAAGATCATTCCTTCCTCATATTCATAGAACCAAGTAACAATTATTTTTGTTTAGGCGTGTTCTGTAGCTATTGAATTCAGATGGTGTAAGAGTCATCAAGATTTTGTCACCAACGTGTTTGTTCGGCTTATATCTGCCCGGCTTTGCTCTGGTTTGCAGTGGAAGGCGGGAGGACGTGGAACCGACAAGAGACAAGGCCTGTCCTGTTTTGTCAACATCATTAGTGTCATGGGAGGTATGCTTGTTGCCGTATTTTCATTCAATTTATTTTTTCTGACTAATCGTATATTTGTTTAGTGGCACTTTGTATCTTTATGAGAGCAAAAAACGAAATGGAACGTCTTCCTCTCCAGACCCTAATCTACTTAGTGCAGAAGGCGAGGAAGCTGGGCGCGAAGAAAGAAACGGACGTGACTGCTACTCCTGTGCCTGCAGTCGTTACTGAAACAGAAAAGTTCCACTCAGAAATAGAGGCCCGAATCGAACTTTTAATGCTTGCTGTTGATAAATTCGAACCACCAAAGGCTAGAAATACCTTCAATGTTATTTAATTATGTAATCTCTCTACTATTCTACTCTCAAAATTTATTTTATTTGAGCTTGAAACGCAAAAAATTTTGTTTGCTGGTCAGTGTTTACTTTTTTTATTTCTTCGTTTAATTGTTTGTGCTAAAACGCAGTTAGTTTCTGACTTATTCTTGTTTAATTGAAACTGTTTGCATCCATTTCTTACTCAAATCAAAAGTATTTGTAAATTCGTGTTTTTCTGTGCCTGTTATCAGCTAAAAACGCAGATGATTCAACTCTCTTTGCTTACTGACTTACTCATGGTTAATGAGAAATACATTTATATTTGACAACCAATAGTTTCTACTGAAATTTATTTTGTTATGCAACGCTAAATTTGAGATAAAATTAGGGACTTTTTGGAATTTTCAATCGCGGATATTTTAAAAATAATAAACGCGATGTTAGCGTGCTAAAAGTCCAATATTCTATCGAGAATAGAGAACGCGTATTTTCTCGGTATTCACAACGCAAAACTATTTCCGTTTTTGTGCCACTTCGGTATCGCAATTTAAACGCACTTCATTGAACATGTCATTTAAATTCCATTGCGTTTCAAATGCGTTAATTATCCGGAATATATGGGATTTTGGCCGTGAACAAGGGAGTTTTATTCCGGAATTATATTCGCGGTTTTGTCGCAAAAAGCGATAAATAATCCAGAATATTCCGCGTTTTCAGCCGCACAATTTCTGCTCGGGCTCCTTATTCATAAATCAATACGGCGGATTTTTCCGAGAACATGCCGATATTAAAATCCGTCATAATGTCTTTTGCTAAAGTTTTGTTCGAAGTGCGGTGAATGTTCAATTTTGTGACAGATTGTTGTTGGGAATGGGCGAGTTTTGTACTTTTCGAAAGTAGTACCATAAAATGTAGAAAAAATCAAAGATTTTTTCCATATCACATGTTCCTATACCTAAAATCAATATTTCGGAAGATATTACGGAAAAACCGGAAATAGGCCACGCCCCGCCCACAATAATTTGAAAAAATCACCATTAAATCTGGAAAAAGATTTGCTACATTTTAAAGTTAAAAGTTATGACCGTAAAACGATTAGTTATTTTTCTATTAATTATTTTCTGATTCCCCTAATGCTTTTCTTATGGAGAAACCCGCAGGGCAAGCCAAAAGTGTTAAAACGTAAACAAAAATATAATAAAAATACCATTAAATCGGGTAAAAGAATATCTTGAATTAAAAAAAAATTAATGAGCGTACGATAAACCGTTATTTTTATAAAAAATGTTTTCCGATTCACCCAATGCTTTTCTTATGGAGAAACCCGCAGGGCGAGCCAAAAGTGTAAGACCGCCTCCTCACAGAGCTCCTCCTACTTTCTCCGGGTTTTTTTCAATAGCTCCAAAAATACGTGTTTTAGGTATAGGAACATGTTAGTAAGAAAAAATCGAGATTTTTTACTTTATTTTTTGGTACCGGTTTTAAAAAGTACAAAACTCGTCCATTGGGGAACTTCCGCTCATGGTTTAAAGAGTAGCCTAGCGGCAAAGCAAAATACTAGATGTTTAGTACGGAGTGTAACAAGCCGAGTAGCCGACGGGCAGACGACGAAAACTGGCTGATTGGCTATTTGGCTGTCAATGTGTTTGAGGGTCTCTGCGGGGGAGCAATAGACTCTATCTATGGAAAGTTTTTTGTCAATTTGACAGCCCAAATACTACAATTTCTGAAAAGAATTAATAAATCAGTTAGGACAAGTCATTTCTTAGTTCATCATGGATCAAAACAATCTTGAAGCTTTGAGTGACAAACTAGATCCGAAGTTCCCAAATATCTGTTTGAAAGCCCTCGGTGATTTGAGAAATAAGGGACATTTGACCAAGCACTGGTATTCTTTTTGTGTTGGCAATGGACTTCCAAGACTTTTATCGATTTTGAGTTGTGATTCTTTAAAAGTAGTTGTGGCTGCGTTGAAAACCCTTGAGAAGCTACTCAACAGAATTGGTTACAGCTACTATGCGTATGAGAACCCAAGTATTGGACTCAAGGTGTGTGTAAACAGCTAAAATCAATATTCTATCTCTATCAACTACCTGTTTAACAAGTTTTTATTATTATTTTCAGCTTGGAAAAGCTATTCCATTGATTCTAGATCTTCTTAAATCACCATGGAATCAACATCTGCACCTTCTTGACTCTTGCATCCACATCTTGGGATCTTTGGCGCAGCATAAAGGGAATGCCAGTGAGTTGTACAGATTGGAAGTACACAAAATGTTGGCCACCATCTTGCAAAAGTCCTATGATGTTGGCAATGCAAACACAGTCTGCCAAGTGTTCAGGTTTTTCAGAAATTCGTGTCACAACACCGAATTGGCAAAATTACTCGGCATGGATGGAATCATCTTGAAAGTCTCTCATCTAGTCTTCCAAGATTTCACTGTTCATGAAATGTGGATACGACTAGTGGATCTCTTGACTCACTTTTACAAATTCATCAAGGATATTCCTGAACAAAGGATTTGGGTGCCTCCCCCAGAAAATGGAGATTTTGTTGTGAGGTATACTTCAGGTTGCTCTATTTAAAATTAAAAATTATTTTAAGATTTGTTTGTATTTATTATTAATACAGGCTGCTGGAGCTCAGTTGGCCACAAGGCTCCAATAAAAGCACAGAAGCCTTCAATCTAATGCAGCATTTCTTGACACAATGCTCCGGTGTTGGTTTTCTCAGGGAGCTGGGAAGTAAAGAAGCTTTTCAAGCTCTTTTCTCAGCTATCAATGATGGTACAAATTTTTTAAGTTTTTAAAATAAATAAGGGATTTTTAATGAGAATTTTTTTATGTCAGGAGCCACAATGTATTTTGGATCACTCAAAATCCTGGGTCGGGCGAATGCCTATGGTTTCTTCGCCGCCAGAGGTTATCAATTCCTCCTTGATCTAATGGCAGCTGATTTGAAAAGTGCGCAACAGCATCACCTAGCCGATCTTCTGAGTCTTCTGCTCTTACTACCAGTAGGCTCACCTCTTCAAAAAGAGCTTGTATCTCAAGGCATACGGGATTTCCTTCTTGATAAAGCTACCTACTATCAAAGAAATCCCAATGTCTCAGTGAAGCAGAGTGAAGGCCAGTCCGTGAACAAGGAAGAAATGAAATGTGCCGTAAGTGACAGTCCGTTCACCAGGAATACGCACGGCATCTCCAGTTCGCCTTTGCAGGTGATATTGGTTTCATTAGCATTTAATTTACACCCTTAATTTATTTAGTTTATTTATGAACGTCATAGGCTGTTGAAGAAGAGAAGTATTTCTCGCAGTACCGGATTGTGAAAAAGCGAGTGGATCCCGAGCAAACTCTCCCACCAACTACCGAGTTCGAATCTACTTCGGCTTGCCTGGAACCGAGCCAGGCGAATGTTCCAGCTCTTAAGCATCTGACCCACTCATCGTCAGCTTCTGGCGACGAAGAAAGTGAGGAAGAATACACGTCTTGCTCGTCCGACGAATTCGACACTGTGGATGTTGATGGACCATTGAACAAGTAATTTTTTTATTTTTTTAAATTTACATTTATAATTTACTAAATAATATTTGAACTCAATTTAGAAAGTGGAAACTCTACTTCCCAGAGTACCATTGCTTCAATGCTTTACAAGTAGAGAGTGTTCAACTGATGGAAGTCGTGATGCGTAGACCGGCTGAAGGCTCAAAAATTAACTGGCCCGTTTACACACCACCATCCAATGATCCATTTGGTGCACCGCGCGATGATGCTCCTATTAGACATGCTGCCATTTCCGTCCTACAAAAGTTTAACTTAGTCAACTCGACGGAGCTCCGCGCCATCCAGATCATTTTGGATCATCTAACCAAGTATCCGAGGCCAAACTATCGAGGATGTCAAATTCTTGTTAAACTTTCCAGGTGATTTTATTAATAATTTGAATTGGTTAAATCCAACATTATTCATATTATTTTTTTTTCAGTAATCCGTCATTTTTTGATGGCCTGATTGAAATGAGGTTCCCCCTTGAATTGTACGCTGCGTTTAAGAGTCGCTTACCTTGCAACTCCAACGGAAGCATGTGCACTCTTCACAGCGGCCTCGAGCAAGTTTACAAATTCATCATCAAGAAGCTTTCTTCTCACGCCGATCTGTTGAAAATGGAAAACCTACTCCGCACTCAAGAATCCATCGTTAGCGGACCGATCGCTCTTTCTGCCCCACTGTTACTAAACTCACGCAAAGACCTGAGTACTTTAAACAAATGGGGAATGCTGGATCTTATTCTGGAAGGGCTGCTGGTGGGCGATGAAGACCATGGTCGCCGTCGATCTTTCAGCGTCGTTTCTCTCTCCGCATTGGCAACGAAACTTGGACTTGAAGATTTTATATTGCGCCCGGGTCCACCGTATCTCCGGCCTACTGGAAACTGTAGGGTAGAGAATCACCAAGAGGACGTCCACTTTGACATTGTGGATGACGGTGAAAGTGTGGGAGCAGTCAAAAGTTTTCTTCAAGATTCGTGTTCTGATTATTTCAAACGTATTCTCAGTGAGAATTTTGAAGAATCAAATACAGGACGAATCAAAATTCATGGCATTGAGAGTCCTCTGTTTCAAGTAAGAGTTTAAATTTAGTTGACTATTAATTTCCTCAAGTATTCTGATTTTCTTTTTCTTTTCTTTCAGATTCTCCTTCATTTGGCGTACGGTTGTGGTTGGGAATGTGCCACCATTCGTGGCTTGAAAAGTATGTTGAAAAGCCAGCTCCGTTCAGCAGTTCTCCTTTTAGAAGCCATGGACTATTACCTCCTGATCGATCGGTTGGATTTCATCAAGAGCCTCATTATCAGTCATGACTGGTGTCCTCATCTCGTCACATTCTCGTCGTTATTCACTTTTTTGCTTTCCCACGGATCGGAACCGTTTTCCAACCTTCAGCATCATTTCCTGGCTCTTCCCTTCGTCGCAACTTGTGAATTGGACCTTCCTACGCGGGTGGAAATGGTCAAAACCCTTATGTCAAATCGAACGGAACAAGACTCTAAAGAAATCATCGCCGGATGGAAGAAGATCTTCGTAGCTAAAATGTCGGACGATTAATTTTCATTCAACTGAGAGAAAATACTTCGATTTGCTGCGGTTTCTTCGATTGATAAAGTTTTCTCTGCTGTTTCGTTTTTGTCTTTTGAAAAATGTTTCCATTGTAACAAGGAAATTACTTTTTAACTCGAAGTGATGACCTTTCGGCCTTTCCTTTCGTTCCTACTCCACGGCGCGAAATTTCTGTTGTGTTCAACCAAGAAATCATTCTCTATTTCAGTAATTAAAACAAAAGAAAGTCCAACTACCCTTGGTAATGAAAGAAACGATCTCAGCTGAAGTTCTGTCAATACAACTGAGTTTGTAAGGAGTTATCTAACATACCTTATCCCTTTGTTTACCCCAGACTATATGCAATATGTTTCCAAACGATGTGGTCACCACGAACAGCTCAGAATTTTCGATCCGCTCAAGTGAATAATTCGGTCTACTGATCTACTCTCATTATATTTTTTACTTGTGTGATATCTAATAATTTCCGGAATTTTACCTTAGGAGATCAGTTTAGGGGAAATCAGTGTGCTAGTGCATTCATTAAGGTTAATGTAAACCATTTAAAATAAGTCTCAATTGAATGGTGAAGGCTGCGGACGGAAATCCATCCGGCCGGAATCCTCCCTCTCTCCTCTTCGATGACGCGTCCTTGTGGGTTCCGCTTGAGATGAATTTCACAATTTTAATCAAATTTAGAGGCTGTTGATCCCATCACATAATCGTAAATATAAGGAATCATGAAGCTGCTTCAACCACTTATGCAATAACCACAGCCTCTCTATCCAATATATCTTTTCAAACGATGTGGTCACTCCGCATTTTCGTTCCGCTCAAGTGGATAAATCGGTCTACTGCAGTAATATATTGTTTTTTAAAACTTGTGTAATACCTCATCCAGCAGAGCGTACTAATACAACTTTTGGCAATAATTCCAAAAACATATAACACGATTTCAGTCATTGATTATTACGTAACTCTTATTTTGCAGTAATGCCAATAAAAGAGTTTCCTTTTCGCTATTTCTGATGAGTAATTTGAAGGATTCTTTTTTTTTTAAGTGAGCTTATTGTTCAGTTAATTAGTCTTCCTCCTGAAAAAATATATATTAAATTGGTTATTAATCTAGAAAATTGAGTTAGGTTTAAACAAGTTTACCGGAAGAGATCGGAGAAGGGGAAATCAGGGCGGATGCTACGAAAGCGGAAAGGGGCGATCCCTCCGTCTTCTCTCTGTCTCCTCTCGGCGTATTGAGACATCATTTTACCGTGATCGAAGGTGTCGAAAAAGAGCGGATTGTTGATTGCTCGAAAGACAGATTCCTGTATAGATTATTATATATTTTAATTGTATAAAATATAATTAATTAAGTGTATAAACCTGATTTCCAAAATTAGGATCTCTTATTAACTGCCTATCATCGGGGCCCAACTGACGATCCTCTTGGAATAATTGCTGCTCATGATGGAATTCTTCAGGATGACGGAAGTCCTCATCAAAAAGCTGCCTCTTAATATCACCTAAAATAGATATTAGAAAGTTGAAAATTCAAGACTAACAACTAAACGAGTATTTATGCTGCAAAGGCCATGAATATTTCCTTTGACCTTGGAGGAAGGTTATTGTCAGTGCATTTAAGGCGTCATCATATGAAATTTGCTTCCGCACTATTCACTTCCGCCTTTTCTTTTAAATGTCCATCTTTTAAAAAACAGTTTAACTAATTTACCTGGTGCTGAATCGGTTTGAATTTCGTTACTGACGGACTTGCCAAAACGAGGTACCGGGGAGCTGACAGCCCATCCGCAATTTAAGATAAACAAACCAAGAAGCACCTAGTTTTAAATGATTTTTTAAAAGTAAATAGAAAAGATCTTTTAAGTGTAACTGATCCTTTGTTTACCTTAAACATGATGATGACGTAAGAACTGTAATTCCAAGAGGTGCAGCAGCTGGCCAACAACTGCCAGTTTCGCTAGGCACCACATTACCTCTTCTAGTCGACGGTATAACAAAACAGGGCGGAGCATCGTCCGCCACCAGCATTTTTTAGAGAAAACAATTTTGGCGGAGAACAAAGGATATTCATTTCTATTTTCTCACCTGCATATGTAAACCGATACCAATTGATTCATTCACCGGTTAATTAGTGAACTGGAGCGCAGCACAACTTTTTCTAGCGCTCCAGCGGGAAAGTTGCAACCGGACACCGACCCGAGATGTAAACAATAGAGCAACTGTAACCAATTGGATAGTGGTAAACAATGAATAATATCCTATAATTAAAGCAAAACGCAGGCCTGTATAATTATTTGTCATTGAGACGAAGCAGAAATGTTTTCATCGACACTTTATCTTTTCTATGTTTCGAGGCTGGACGCTTTCTATATAGAAGTTTCAACATCCGCAGTTGAGCATTTAATTAGATTTTTCTTTAAAGCAGTTTATCTGTATTGGGAAAGTATAGCAGGTGGCCTAATTAAACCGGGAATATCTTTCGTATAGTTGCGTCATGGAACTTGTTATTAAAAAGTTAAAAGAGCTGATGACCAAGTCCTTGACGTTCATCATCATCATTTCCTCTTTCATCAGACCTTCAACACCGTATTGCGATGGACAGCCGTCACTGAATCAATCATCACAAATTTCGAAAGTAGAGGTATTCTTTTTCTGTTTGAAATAGTGAAACTTTATACTGGTTTGTAAATACGGAAATGGTAATTATAGTTTTGCCCTGAACTGATGCCAAAAGTAGTGAAAACTTCTCATTTTGGCTTTTGTAACGCTCCGTGAATGAGCGTGAAAGAAGTTTTTAGCACTTTTTTCAAGCATACCAGACTGATTTATTACAATAAAATAAAAAATAAACTTTTCCTTATTATATTATTCTGATATAATGGTGCCTTGGACATCATTTGAACATATTTATCTAGTTGAATGCAAAAGGATTTTTTTTAATTCAAAAAGCTGTGCTATATTACATTATTTCAACATCTTAGACAGTATAAAAAAGGAGTTTCTTATTCATGTTTAATTGCCGAGAAAAAAAAACTATTACAACATATCTTATCAAGATTTTCAAAAATAACTACAAAAAAAAATACCGTCGTAAAACCACATGTTACTAGAAAACTACATACTCACTTGAAAATTGGGAAAGAATACGGGTGAGAACTTGCTGAACAATAATTTTTTATCCTCTTTTAATTGGAGAAAATTTACTTTTTAAATTATAGTATTTAGTTTTCTCCGGAACATGCGGGTTTTTTGGCAGAGTCCGTTTCGGTCCGATAGAAGTAGCAAGTAAAAAGCTATATTCGCTTTCATTCAAAAAGCGCTCACCACCACTGTGCCTCTCAGAGCGAGAAAACTGAAGAAGAAGTCATCTCTCTATGGTCAAAATGGAAAGTGTATATATTGCACCAACTCTTGTTTTTGATCTACTTTTTAACTCATTAGTATAGCTTTGAAAAGAGAGAGAAATCCGGGACAACATTTTATTCCGAAACTCTTCCATCACATTTAATAAGGCACGTTTACAAACATGAATCCGCTTTTAAGGAAAAAAATTAAAAAGTCCATTTTATATGATTAGAGAACGTAGTGGTTGGTGACTAAGGAGCGGCCGTAGCGCTGAGCCAGCAACTCGTCCATGTCCAACTCGGCAGGTTTCTCTGCATCTTCCTCCGCGTCATCGTCTTCTAATAGGCCCTGGTTAAGAGAATCGTAGGGCGGCAGGGTGCTGTCGTGTGTTTTCAGCTGTGGGAAATACCTCCTTCTGACCAGGTAGAAGGCAATGAGGACTATGCAGGCCACCAGCAGTGCTGACAGGGCCATGACAATCAGGGCAGGGGAGTACTCTCCCGTTTTGTCAGTCTCCATCACTTCAACCACTAACACACTTTCGTTCAAGGAAGGAGTGCTGTGGATGACACCCAATATGTGCTCGGCCAGGTCTGTCGAAGGGCGGCAGAGTGTGTCCCTATCAAACTCGCAGAGGACCACTGTGATGTGATCATCGGGGCATCTGGAGCACGGCAGACACCTGCCGGTCATGGGATCTCTGTAGGTCTTCCAGTTCTCACAGAATTCGGTTGTCATCAAGGTTGGTGTAGATGAGATGGAATGTAGGCCCCCTTCACTGTTTGTTACTGATTTGGCCAGTGTCTGAAGAAAGTTGGTGGACATCAACAAGTGGAACACTACACATGACCAGAGGCAATTAAGATATTTAAACGGTGTCATCGTGTGGTAATACTTGAACACTCAATTCATTACGTCACTAATATATTCTAGTTGATTACGAATCCATTGACGGGATGGATTTCTTGTCGATTTACTTAAGGATAATCGAGGACAACACAGAAGCAGAAAATATATGCGAAATCGAGGTCATGAATGAAAACAGCGACATCCAGCGAATAGACAAAGAACTACGAATATTTCAATAACTTTCTCTTTCCTAAAATGCAAAATGCAAAATTAATCCGCGAAAAAATTTAAGAGATCAATCATAAATTCAATTCAAAATTTATTTTTAATGGGCATTGATTTTTAAAACTTTAAATTCAAAATAATTCAAAATCAAATCGATACGTCAGCTGTTTCGTCGTGGCCGTGACACAGCCTTCAGCGCTGCAGAATATGTCAATGTGCCGCTTGCTCTAGAAGTCTGCCATCCAACCTGCGTTTCAAAATAGAGCGCTGAAAATAGTGCAGTTCTTAAACATTTCATCGTACGTCATTCTTAAAGATTCACCTGCAAACTTATTTATAATCTTGAGATCTTTAAAATAAGGAGAGAAAAATGAAGAACGGATCGGCAAAACATGCACCCACCAAAGGAGAAATGCCCCTGACGAAGAATCGCGAGGAATTACATCAGAAATCCTCAATATCGACGCAGAACGCTATCATTTATCTAGTCATCATCTTTCTTGTTTCAATCTTCTCCCTTGGATATATCTACAGCATATTCCCTGAATTGGAGGAAGCAGAGAGGGAGCACATTAAGCTTCCCCGAGACATTGAAGATGCCAAAAATCTTGGCATAGTACTCTCACACTACAAAGAAAAATACTTTACTGAGGTTCTTGGAGGAGTCTTTGTCACATACATATTGTAGGTTCCTCTAGATCAATTTACTTAAATATATTTTTACTAATCATCTCTTTTTATTATCAGCCTACAAACTTTTGCCATTCCGGGATCCATATTCCTGTCCATCCTCTCAGGATACCTTTTCCCATTCTATCTGGCCTTGCTTCTAGTCTGCTTCTGCTCGGCAACTGGTGCCTCCCTCTGCTACCTGCTGTCCTACTTGGTGGGCACCAGGCTGGTGGATCGATTTGCCAAGGAGAGAGCCCAATCATGGGCTGCTAAAGTATTCATCCAAACTCGTTTCTGTGAACTGTTATTCTTACATTTTTATGTTTAGGTCCAGGAACACAAGAATAATCTGCTCAACTACATCATTTTCCTGCGTATCACGCCATTCCTGCCCAATTGGTTCATCAACATCACTTCCCCAGTGATAGGGGTCCCATTGGTGCCCTTCTTTGTAGGAACTTTTCTTGGTAAATTCAGCATTTCCTTTACAACTTCATTCATATTTTATTCATTAAAATTTATTAATAGGGGTGGCTCCACCGTCATTCGTAGCCATCCAGGCCGGAACAACTCTCAATCAACTCACTTCGTCCAGCGATACCTTCTCCCTTAATTCTATTCTAATATTAGCCGTTTTCGCCATCGTATCAATGCTACCAGTTCTTTTCAAACGACAACTTCAAAAGAAATTCAATTGATTTAATTAGAAACCACTTTTTAAAAATAATTTAGTTTCAAATTGTCTTTGCACTTATTTTTCCCACTCTCGTATCTTTGTTTTGCATTGCACTCCGCCTTTCCGCTTATCTTGTCAGTGACACCGATTCCGTTTTTGAACAACAACATATGGCATCAACTTTAGAGTGTATTAATAAAATGAACCGACGTATGTGACGCTGATCTCACTCTTTCCATTATTAATAGGCATCGATTGCGGATCCCAAAATTGCCAATTATAAAAAACTAAAATGCTAATATTTAGAAAAAATCCACTTTTTTAAAAGTATTTATCAAATTACCTAAATCTCCGGGATGTAATGTCGTTTCCAAAGTTGGACAGATGGCAGAGCATGAAACGGTAGGCTCGAAAAGGACCCTTCTAGATCCACTACCTTGAGCGATCCATACATTGGCAAACTCCAAAACAGGCTGCGCGTTGAAGAAATAGATTATTTGTTATTACGCAATAATAGTTATACTGTATACCAGTTTATAGGGCGGAGCTTGAGAGCCGTCCACAAAGAGGTGTTTGTGCAGGGCAACTTCCGTGTGAAGTGGGATGAAAGGGGGTCGATGAAAGAGCTGCCGGAAGAGACGCCCAGTGCCGACTCGATTGACTTTCCTATATTAAAAATAAATAAATCAACATTAACAAAGGCAGTAGATGCAAAGGTACAATTAATAGATATTACCAAGAAACCTGTCCTTGGGATAGAAATGAATGCTCATCTTGTTCGAGAAAGTGGCTAATATTATGGAAACGTTGAGAAGAAGAGAAGCGACCGATACCCTGCGAGAAAAGGCGCCCATACGTCTTGTGCAGCTGTTTGATGTCTTGTAAACTGACTTTGTCACCGATACCCTTCCACCATAGAAAAGATTAGAAGAGATATTGTAAAGGAAGGAGATAAGAATATAGGAAAAGAAGTGAATAAGATGCATACTTTTAACAGCAGAAGAGCACCCGTGTGGTAATACTTGGCCTCAAATTCACTTATGGAAAGGTTACAAGTCCGGATCTCGACAGATTGGACGGTAGCGCAAGACCAGCAGTCGATATCTCTCTGACGAAACAGGGGATTAGGGATCAGGCAAGTCTCTTCGTGCCAATCTACAATTTAAAAAGAGAAAAAATTAATTTTAAATTAAAATAATCAAAATTTTAAATCAATAGAGAACTTACCAGTCAATGAGGGGTAATACTGAATCAATGGAAGAGTAATGAGACGCAATAATCGCATCGACGGATAGATGTAGTCTTGAACGTGTCGAAGAAACCACCTCTGCAGTGGTAGATGAAGGAGGGAAGCGACGTAGACGACCAGAAGGACAGAAATCAGAATCAAAGAATACTTGATGACGAACAAAACGATTCGAGAGATTCCTCGTATGAAAGAGGACAGAAATAGAAGAATGGAGTCAGCCGAAAAGCGGTTTTTTACATAACCGGCCTCACGACTGACTCCTTTCACGTTTTTTTGGTCCTGTTCAGTATCGGAAGGTTTACTTTCATCCGTCAGCTGAACGGACAAAGGTGTCGTCATCTCTTGGTCTTCATCACCGTTTTCGTCCGCTTCTAACCAGTCTTCATCGTCCTGCAAAATGGCCATCAGCTGTTCAGAGCTGACTGTTACAGTTTGGGTGGTAGCCGTCCCAGAAGTCGATGGCCCTTCTCCCGTGCCAGAATGGCCGTCTACTCCGTTAGCTCCGGAGACGTGTCCGTTTGTGACGCTGGTTGAAGCGTGTCCATTGGTGACTCCACTCGCACCTGGCTGGTTCCTCTGCTTGACATCATTCATGACTTGACGAAACATGTCTGTTAAGTTTGAGCTCAGGTCAGCAAAAGCTGAATCGGTGGCTGTGTCCCAGATGTCATTGACTTCACTCTTGTACCAATCCAGGATGTCATTCTCAGAGACATCCTCATCATCAGAATCCATGATGAGCTCACTTTGCTTTCCTGCAGAGAAAAACCATTATTATGCTGTTCTCTTGTCTTATACATGAAAGAATGAAAGACTGCTTGCATCTAATAGTTCAAAGCATCAAAAGCTTTGTCAGCCATGTTTTCCTTAACATTGCAATTGAAAGAATTGAATTTTACAAATCCATTACAGTATGCTTGACTTACCGCAGAATGAGGATTTTTTTTCTTTCTTTTAAATATCAAACGCCAAACATTTCAACACACAACAAAAGATAGGACTATTTGATTTTTGGGCGTCTGTCATCAAACGTCAAACAAGAAAGACGGGCGGTAAAGCGACGATGCCAAGTCTACGCGAGAAACAAAAAAAAAAACAAGGAACTACATTTAAATTAACACTACTGAAACATTTAATTAATTGCTTAGATGAAGTTGCAAGTACGTAAAATGCTGAGCACGTACGTAGCTAGAGTTGTTGTGTCGTGAAAACAAACTCGGATTCCTAACTATTCTGTTGGTGCTTATATTGCAACTTTCTGTAGGGTAGTTAACTGTCCGTCATAGCAGTGCAACTTGAGGAAAGCTATCAAGCACAACGTTCAGCGTATGCCAGTCACGTATTCAGCACTTTATACTTTTATATGTTCCCGACGAGCTGCCTTCTATTCACATCACAATGTCCAGCTGAAAACCAACTCAAATAGTCCAAGCAGCACATGTAAATCAGACATCTCTGCACACAGTGCGTTTCTTTTCTTCTCTTTCTCCTCGCTGCCTGAATGTCAAGTGCCTGATTTATGTAGAAGACAAAAAAAGAAACTACCATTACTTAGAACGATGAATTATTAGTTGTGTATTTGCGAATGTTCGTATAATTCTTTTCAGGATCATTTCACTACTGATAAAAGTGGTGGAGACAGCTTTTATAAGTACGACGGCCAGCAGCACTATATGGAACAAAAGGAGCGAGCGAGAGATAAAATAATTCTGCGCGCAGCAGGGAGGAAATTCTTATTTCTTCTTCTTCTCCTTTTTTTCTTATTATTATTATCAGATGGTGCTGACAAAATCGAAAAAAATAGGACAATGGACGTGAGTCACAAGGCTGTTTTTCTTTGTCGTCTTTCTTTTTTTTCAAATGTGCATGCCAATTCTTTTTCTTTTTCTCTACTTTTAAGGATCGAATCGATCCTGATTTTATTACTACATTATTCTCCATTACCATACTACCCTGTTATTCAACTAAAAAGTGTGTGCAAATGAAACTGAAGATTTTTATTTTTTAGGGATTCAAGAAAATGAGACTTTAGTCTGTTTGAATTTTTTATTATTTTTTAAATAACTCAACTTCTCCACACGCACTCGATCGTCACAACATTTTTTTTCGGTTTTGGCTCTCGTGTCAAAGTTGATAAAAAAGGATGATGAGAATAGAGATAGGGGGATGGAGGTGGGATCAAGAAGGATCGGAAAGGATTTTTTTCGGTATATGATGAAAAAGTACAGACGGATGCGCTGAGGAAATTTTTTGAGAAAAAAAAAGAGGAGCGAGAGATAGTATATAGAGGACTACATCATCATGATTCATATTATATCGTCAGTGCGTCTGCGTGCAACTCAAAAACAAAAAGAGGCTCTTTGACGCAATTTGTTTTAAGGGATGGAAACAGCCGCTACAATCAGAGAAAAATGGTCAACGATATCATTATCGATTGAATAAATTCTTTCGTTTCTTCCTACATATATATGGGCTGATTTTTTTTTATATAGTGCAAGCATAATATGTATCTCTGATCAAAGTGGCCGTTCTTCTTCTTTAAATGGGTTTTTTATGCACCTATATCCCGTCGCTACGTTTTTTTATAGAAATAAAAATAACGAAATCATATGAATGGATGAATGAACAACTATTGATGAAATATTGCCGAATGTTGCCAAGAAAAAAAAAATAATAAAAAATAAAAGTGTGGGTGTATGTGTATGTTAAAAAGGAGGGTGGCGAATAATAAAAAAGAGTTTCAACAATGGTAGATTCAATCCACTGATATACATCAATTTTTTCCTTAATAAATCCTTCTTCCTTTGCTACTTGTACTACGGGATCGATTTCATATTTTTTTTTCTTTTGTATAATATGCTGCTCTCGCATTTTCGGGATGATGGGACAAAAAAAAAATTACACCTCAATGATTGCTGGCAGAGTTAAGAGAGAGAAAAAAAATTAAGAAGTAGAGAAGAATAATAAGATTGAAATTATTGAGGGAGACACAAAAAAGTGGGGCACAATTTGTTGTTTTTTTCCTTTTGAATGATCGGACGTGTGGCACAAGTAATATTATGTAAAAAGAAGAAAAAAATGGTGGGGGGTTCTTTTCTCAGTCAATAAAAGCCAAAACAATAACAAACAACCCAAGTACGTCCCTGTACATTCAAAAAAAGAGATTTTTCTTTTTTTCTTCTTCCATGTTTTACAGCTGCAAATAATGAATGAAAGGGGAGAGAAAAAAAGAAAACAACGTTTCACCAATCAGATCTCAAATTTGAATAAAGGGGTCGCCGACCACATATTTAATAAGTCAAAAAATTGCACGGGCGGATTTCTTCTTTTTCATAAGGGTAGGGGGATGTCTCTCTTCAAGAAATTCTAAACTCGATATTTTTTCCCTCTTTCATTCCGCTTGATTGTTGGCCTTTTTTTAAAAAAAAGGGAAGTCAGAGGGGATATTGGGCAAGATAAGGGGGGTATGTAAAAAAGAGAGTAGAGAGTAATAATAAAGAGAGAAAACATAAAGACTGGCAGGTTCTCGAGTCTTCTTCTTTTGTTGTTGCTATTATTTATTCAAGTGGAATCCTAATAGTAGGTTTCCCTTTCAACCCAGCCACCGGGATTGCGACGCAGGATGAATTTGCGGCACTCGTCATAGATGAAAATGAGGAAGGAGAACGGAATGGCCGGCAGCCACCAGTTAAACCTGTTTGTTAACAACAAGGAAATTCAATTAATGAATAATGTATGACAAATAGAGAGAGGAAAGAATCCTTACTTGAGTGGGTACATGCGGAGGCCTTTGTCCATGCCGGGGGTGTAGGAAAGGAAGGCGGCCATGGCCGTCTCGAAGAAGAGGCCAAAATTAAGCACGTGATTGCGCATGCCCTGATGGACGATCGAGTTACGGCGAGTCTTGCAAATGATCAAATCCGCCCACTGCACGACGACGATCGAAACAAAGAATGCCGTGTGGCAAGTGTATTCCAGCTGCTTACGGGCATCGTAAGTCTAAATAAATAAATAAAATTAGATTCAGTTAAGATAAATAAATTAAGATTCCAAGCATGTACCCATTCTTGTCCGTAAGAGTCCTGGAGATCGTTGACGGCACGGGAATCCCAGTTCTTGCGGATGCCGAAGAGTTTGTCAGGTCGGAAACCGTTCTCGGCCATGATGACGAAATAGACAAAGAAGCCGGCTGAGGCCTGGATCATACCGATCTGACCGTAGGCCATAGAAATCAACCTAATTTTTTCCAATTTTTAAAGAGTTAAAATTCATCAACAAATGTTAAGATCGGACATCCTTTCTCATCGGACGGGATATCCTTTAGAAAGAAAAATAATAAAACCAAGTTAGTATTCCAAGATGCAGAGGGGAAAATATAGAAATCTACTAAGAAGTTAAGGGAAAGAAAAAAAGCGGGAAATTATATAAAAATAAATACACCCACCATATATTTCAAACATTTTTTGTTTTGTTTTATTGAATAAAACTTTAAGATCTTCTTGTTCCAATTTAGGATTTATTTAAAATTAGTAAAGAAAACTCTTACCTGTAATTGACGAGCTTATCCGTGTAAGGATTGCGGGGTTGGCGCTTCATGATATCGGACTCGGCGGCCTCGTAGGCCAGGGAGATGGCGGGCACCTAGGTAACAAGGGGCATACCGGAAGGACACAGTAGTGGTTGTCTTTCATCTTTTTTTAGTTGGGGAATCATGCAAGATTTCTTATAAAATCCTTTTTTTTTCTTCGTCTTTTTTTAAATGGGTCTCGTGTTTAGTACGAAATACGATACTACAAAAACTCCTTAGATGATTTCGGTATGATTTTTTTTCGGGGGATGTGGAGGGAGTTTGATAGAGCTACATGCACTTACCTTTATATAATGTAGAGCACTCTTTCCAATGACACAATAATAATAGCAAAAGTCTCTGGCACACCAAAGGCACGTATAAAGCATAATAAAAGCCCACACAACCATAGCCGAATAAAATAGATGTAGAGATAAAACTTAAAGGTAATAATAATAAATCATGCCATCAAGAAGATGAAGAAAGGATAAAATAGGATAGGAGAGAGAGAGAGAAAGAGAAGGATTTCTGATGTCCGAATAGATGAAAATCCCGATGATGATTACGTCTTGTTTGATATACCTTTCGTTCACCAGTTTATCCGTGAAAGGATTACGCGGTCGGCGCTTCATGATGTCGGATTCCGCCTCCTCGTAGGCTAAGGAAATGGCAGGAACCTAGTTTTTTTGGTTGATTGGTTGGGTATGGTGATGGTAGTAGTGTGTAGTAGCGGTGGTGCCATATTTTTTTTTCAAAACAAGAAAACAAAAAACAAAAACAACAATCCAGGATTGGGTTAGAAGTCAGGATTTATGTTGGGATGTATGTAATAATAATGATAATAAAGAAAACGGACAACAATCAACCGAGCAAACGGGCGCGAACACACGCAGATTTGAAAAAAAAGAGTAACACAGCGTTGCCGTTTTCTCAATCCCTTTTTTTTTGTGTCTTCATGCTAATTTCTTGTAATAATAACTTTCTTTCCTTGGATAAACTATCATTAAATTTCAGTTGGGTAAATATATAAAAAGGATCACACTCAGAGCGTTTTTGCAGAACTAAAATAATTTCCTCTTTGTATAAATTCGTTGCTTTCGAGGCACCAATCAGGCACACGACAACCAAGTGCATCAGCAGCAGCGGCCGGGACAGTGGTTATATAATATATGTACAAAATGAAGTATATAAAGATTTCTTCTTTGTTGCGATCCCGGCGGAAGAGTAAAATCCATGCACTGACCTTTGCGTGATCCTTTCTTTCTTTCTCATATTTTTACATTTGGGGAAATTCGGAAGGAGAGGAGGGGAGGAGCATTGCTGTTAGCTTCACAAACTTTTTTTTGTTAAGTTTCACCCGTTATCTCAACAAAATCACCTTTCATTGACTAATTTATCCTTGGTGGGACTTCGGGGCGGGCGCTTCATGATGTCGTTTTCAGCGGCCTCATAAGCCAACGAGATGGCCGGCACCTGGATCAACGTTTGTTTTCGTTTTCTCGACTGTTTAGACGTTCTCTTTTTCTCTCATGTTTACAACCCTTTCCCCTCCCATCATCTCAATGTTTGCGAGGCAAAGATAAACTAAATGGATCGGTAAAAGGATCCTTTCTCATCAAAGACCCTGAGATTGCACTAGGCCTCAACCCAACTCATATAAACACACACACACTCTCTCCTCGTCCACCATCATATAATGAAAGATGAAGATATAACAAGAGTTATTGGAGTTCCTAAGGCTTACCATGTCGGTACCCAGATCGATACAGAGGATGGTGACGGTGCCGAGGGGCAGCGGAATGTCGCAGAGGATGAAGAGCAAGAAGGGCGAGATCTCGGGGATGTTGGACGTCAGCGTGTAGGCAATCGATTTCTTCAAGTTGTCGAAAATGAGACGGCCTTCCTCCACACCCGTCACGATAGAGGCAAAGTTATCATCCAGAAGGATCATGTCGGCAGCTTGTTTGGAGACGTCAGAGCCAGCGATACCCATGGCGACACCTAATAAAACACATCAAAATTAAAGGGGATCCATGTGAAATAAGGATCGAGTTTCGTTAATATACCGATATCGGCCTTCTTGAGAGCGGGAGAGTCGTTGACACCGTCTCCGGTGACGGCCACAATGGCGCCGAGCCGTTGACAGCCCTCGACGATGATGAGTTTCTGCTGAGGCGAAGTGCGGGCGAATACGATCTCAGTGTGGTTCCGGAGGACGTCATCCAGGTCATCTCCGTTCATGTCACGGAGTTCGCCACCGTGAATGACGGCAGCTTTAGCCAGCCGCTTGTCAACCTCCTCGACGGGGATGTTAAGGCGTTGAGCCATATCTTCCACAGTTTCGTTGCCTTCAGAGATGATGCCGACGGATTTGGCGATGGCCTTGGCAGTGATGGGGTGGTCACCAGTCACCATGATAACTGTTTGAATTAATAAACGGTTAATTAATTCAAATTTAAAAAGACAGTAAAAAAATATACCTTTGATTCCGGCGGAACGGCATTTGCCAACGGCGTCGGGGACGGCAGCGCGAGGAGGATCAATCATGGACATGAGACCGACGAAGCGGAGACCAGTGATGGGGAAGTTGACGTCATCAGCGTTGAAAGCGAAGCCCTTGGGGAACTTATCAAGCGGGAGGTAAGTGTCGCAGAAGCCGAGGACACGTTCTCCCAATCCACCGAGCTCCATGTAAGCCGTATTGAAAGCATCCCTCATGTCGTTGTCCAGCGGCTTCTCCACTCCGTTCAGGAAGATGGTGGTACACAGATCGAGGATCCTCTCGGGAGCTCCCTTCATGGCGAGGAAGTAGCGGCCGTCGTTCTTATCCTCGTTGTCGTGGATAGACACCTGGTACTTGTTGCTCGAATTGAAGGGAACCTCGCACACCTTCTTGTTGCGAGCACGCATAGCCATAGCTTCACCGGTAGCCAATTCAATACATTTGAGCAGAGCCGCCTCAGAGGCGTCACCGTTCACTTCCCTCTTCAAGATGGGGATGTTATCCTGACCGGGCTTGAATTCGGCACGGCTGCACAGGCCGGCAACTCGGCAAAGAGCCTTCCATCCTGCACTCGTCTTGTCGTACTGGGCACCTTTATTTATTTAAAAAATATAAGATAATTCATTCAATATTAATTCAAGCAAAATTAAATTACCAGACTGATCTTCAGTAGTGTCGGCTTCAATAATCTGGTTGTCGAACCACATGTGAGCGACAGTCATTCTGTTCTGGGTGAGCGTTCCGGTCTTATCCGAGCAGATGGTGGAAGTAGAGCCGAGGGTCTCGACGGCTTCCAAGTTCTTAACCAAACAGTTCTTGCTGGCCATACGCTTGGCAGTGAGGGTCAAGCAGACGGTGACGGTAGCGAGGAGACCTTCGGGCACGTTGGCGACAATGATACCAATCAAGAAGATGACGGCATCCAGCCACTGGTAACCAAGAGCCAGAGCGATGATGAAGAAAGTGACACCGAGGAAGACGGCCACACCGGTAATGAGGTGGATGAAATGGGCAATTTCTCGGGCGATCGGAGTCTCACCAGTATCCAGTCCGGAAGCCAATCCAGCGATACGGCCCATGACGGTGTTGTCACCGATGCTGATGACAATGGCGCGAGCGGTACCTTTTAATTTAAATTAATTGTTAATGAATTTCAAATTAGGATTTAATTAAAATAAGTAATTGAGACTCACCTTCGACGGCATTGGTGGAGAAGAAAGCCAAATTCTTCGTTTCAAGGGGGTTCTCATTGGTGAACTCTGAGTTACGCGATTGCGGCTCAGACTCTCCGGTGAGGGACGAGTTGTCCACCTTGAATCCGCGGGCCTCGATGATTCGGATGTCGGCCGGAATTCGGTCACCGAATTTGACTTCGACGATATCTCCGATACAGATCTCTTCGGCCTTGAGTGTCTGCTTAAGACCCTCTCGGACGACGACGGCGTACTGCGGTACCATGTTCTTGAACGACTCCATAATCTTGTTACTCTTACTCTCCTGGTAGTAGGAGAAGACGCCCGTTACGACCACGACGGCCGTCAGCACAATACCCAAGTACAACTGCAGAATATACAAAGTAATTAGACAGAGCTATAAGGGAAAGGAAAAAGTTTTGTGTGCCATTTCCACTCGGTTTCCATAGCAACACAGGAAAGAAAAAAAGAAACCTCTCAAAGAGTTGTCTCTAATCGAAGTGGGTGATAACTTTGCGCTCTAGAAAGAAGACTTTCTATTTTTCATATAATACGTACGTTGTCGCCGAGCACGTCTTCCTCCGTGCTGACTTCGATGGAGTAGGCGACGAAGCAGAGGATGGCGCCCACCCAAAGGAGCATAGAGAAACCACCGAAAAGGTTCTTGCAAAACTTGACCCATTCCGGCGTCGTCCTGGGCGGCGTCAGGGCGTTCGGTCCATCACGTTCGAAGATGGCTTTTGCTTGCGCTGTAGTCAAACCCTACATTTTTAATCAAGACATATTATTACATAAGGAAAAAAAGGCTTCTTCACAAATCCAGTTAGCGTTCTTTCCCGTCGGCACTATGGATTAGTTTGCGGACGTCGAGAAGCATCACACAATGAAAAAAAAGAAGTCTTCATCGATCCAGACATGTTGTATATAACCCGTTCCCTTTTTTTTTCTTTCCCCCATCCACTGCATCATTCATGGGCGTAGAAAGAGCCAAAAAAGAAAGAAAGAAATGCTTACGGTCTCGGGATTGGTGCCCAGTCGTTGGTATAGTTCCTCGATGGGGATCTTGTGGTCATCAATGTCCAATTCCTGTTTCAGCTCGTTCAGGTCTTTGCCTGCCTTCTTCCCTCCTTTTGCCGCGCCGTCGGCGGCGTCCTTTCGTCGATACTAAACGAGAAAAGTAAGAAGAAAAAAATGGTAACATATCCAATTATATACACGTCTCGTTCCCCACTTCGGTTGGATGCGTAAAAGTATAAAAGTTTCACGATACCTTGGCGACACCATCAGCTCTGAGGCAGTCATCGGGAAAGGTAGCCGTTGTGGCCGTACGGTACGAGTCCGCTCGACCAAACTACATGCACAAGCGATAAAAACCAAAATAAAATAAAACATGCAAATAAAGATACTAGATACACAACAGCTCTCAGTAAACGAAATCAAGCAAATAGACTGACAGATAAATAAACAGCTGTACATCAACAAACTCTTTTCAAGTGATCAAACAGGATCCCCTTCTTCTAAAAAAATATAATAATAAATTTTCGCGCGCCATGGCCTCGTTCTTTTTCTCTAACGTTCTGCACGCTACCCATCCGGAGGAGCCGGAGGAGACGGATATAAATATAAATCCAGCCGTTCAGATTTATTTTCAGATGCTCCTCAGAAATACTCGTTTTTTTCACATTTGACTTTGAAAGAAAGAAAAAGAATCCCGCCCTACCACTTGTGTTTTAAAACACATACACCTGTCACTAAAGAGCAGTCTGACCAGGTGGTTCAACCCCAAAAAAGAAAAGCTATTTCGTCTTGTTTTACAGTAGCCACAACTCATAACCTTTTTTTCCCCCTTTATTTATAGTAGGCTGCAAATAGACAACATCTAGCAGGGGTGATGCAATATAGAAAGCGAGCCAAAAAGACATGCAAAGAAATAAAAGAAAAAAATCCTTCGTTCAAAAAAAAAAAAAAGTTTTCTCTCATCGATCCTGAAATTCATGCACACGCTATCCTGTACTGTTACCACGGCAACCCAAAGGGTGTTGGTTGGTGACTTTTTGTTATACAATATAATTACGTGATCCTATACTACTACTACCATAAAAGGTTTCAAGATTGATTTATATACCTCTGGCATGGTTTCTTTAGTTTAAATTTGTATTTCCTAAGGTGAAGTAAAAATCCTTCCCCGCCGGTCTGTGTGCGTAACAGACTGGGGTATTATTCAACAAGGCACACTAACAGATGTGTAAAAATACCAAGTCAGTCTTTTATATATGAACCAAGAAAGACTTGGCCAGCCCAGGGACACACACTCAACACTCACACACACGGTTTATCGATTAATCGATAAGGACCCCGCCCCGTGTGTTCTCCTTTTTATTTTAAATTCCCGATCCTTTCACACACACAAACACATATACACACACGGAGGATATTTCTCTTCTTCTTTCAAACGATCCTTCCAAGAAACACGAATTTTTTATAATAAAAATTGTGTCGCCCTTCACCAGAAGAAGAAGAAGAAGTAGAAACGAGAGCAGAAATAACAAGGGACTGGCCGAGCGGAAGACTCCGGCACGACTGTGACCGCTCCCGGTGCCTACAACAACGAGCTCTCTCTCTCTCTCTTGGAGCTATGCGCACGCACTAACCAGACACCAGATTGCGCCATCGGCGCCTACTGCTTGGTAACGCTCCCGAAAAGAAGAAGAAGAAGAAGAGAAAACTCTTGTAGAAGAAATAATAATCGAGATTGAACCGGTCAGAGAGCGATAAAAAGAAGAAAGTTTTATTTTCTATGGACATTGGACTGAAAGAGTCAACGCTCCATAAAGAAAAGGATCGATATTGTAGAGTCCCTAATTATGCAGAATAATAGAAAGGTAGAACCCCCACTCCAATTTCCACGTCAGCACTGGAATTGCTCCGGTAAATAAACTAGTAGTCACGCAAAATGTTATTCAACATACACACAAAAGAGGAGCTTATTCTTTTGTTGAAATTCAAACTCTCAAGTGGATATATATACACTAAAGAATAGAGAAAAGAGACTTGATGAAGACTCGGCGATAACACGGAGGGGTCTCTCTCTCATCAGTGCAACACCAATTGATTTAAGCTCCTCTCTACTGGCGGGGCGGTAACATTCATTACCGGCCGCTATCCTTCAAGACAACTTGTCCTCCATCTCCTTCATAATTAATGTAGTACGTTCCCTTCCCATATACATCTCAAAATATTTTTTTTTTCTTCTTTTAAAAATCGATATAGGCCCAAGGAAAAAGGACTTATCGATTGACACTGATGATGAGAAAAAGGCTCTGTCAAACGGTGCAAACACGCGGAGAGGAGGCCCTCCCGTCACGTCCCCTTCATATCAGGCGACCACGAAAGCAGCTCTTATAGACGTCTCCATTTTTCGCGCTACAAAGCACAGAGAAGAAGAAGAAGAAGCTTGCCTCAAAAGATGGACGACGTGAAGAAGAAGAGAGAGAGAGCCTTAGTGGCGGGACGTATGGGTGGGCTCGCGGGGCCATTCCGGCGGAGGAAGAAGTTGATCGATAAGCTGGCTCCGCACCAAACAACGGGCTACCCCGAAAATAGATCATCACACAACTCTGTGTGCGGTTGAATTCACCACAAACCGAGAAAAAAAAATCCTGACAGGATCGATCCTACTTTTTATTTAAAAGATGAATTAACAGCGGGATTGTCACCAAGGATTTCTCACAGTTTGACTGATGCTCTACTTTTAAACGGCGCCGCGCTAGCTCTTTTCCAATCCTATTTGACTATCAAATTCAACGAGAGAATTCCCTGCAGGGCATTTCATCCTGGATTCGAGATCCGCTCAATTAGGCAAAAGGCTTTCTCTCTCCCGGTTCAAGGATCTCTTAGCTCTACTCCATCTCCATTTACTGTCAAACAATCCATCGGACTTTGGGCGAAAGCGAGTCTGTTGCGCCCCGGCTTTTTCCGGTCCCAGAAATCCAAGCTATAAGGATCGATTTTCGACACTAGGCAACAAAAAAGCCCCCCTTCTTTTAAATGCAGGAAATAACGCAGACGAAGAAAGAAAAAAGCTTGATTACAGAGTCCCTCGAGGGAGATAGAGCCTCTCTTTATCTATCCCTACTCAAAAATCCTTCCGGAGGATCCTTACGGGATATGTCAAAGCTTGTGATCAACTTTCTATACCAACAATATATAAAAACCCATTTCCCTCCTCTCTTTTTCAGAGAGAGAAAACAAGCAAATAAGCACACACAGCCGCGCGCTTCTTGCCCGCTTTTTATTGATCCCGCAGTCCTTCTTCTCTTTTTTTCCGCGCTGAAGGAGGGAGGAGGAGCTTTTCAAAAGGGATCCCTGGGTCGATGATGGTAAGAACTCTTTCCCGCATCGGCGCCGTGTATATATGTGTGATGAACACACCTACTTGCATACACAAGGATCATAAAAATCCTACCGGTCTATCTTACTCAATTTCCCTCTTTTGAGATATGCAGTACCGTAGTAGACAGAAAGAATCTTGGCTCATCCTTCTTTTTGGCTAAAACTAACGTTTGGGTTGATTCCAGAGGGATCAGATCCTTCATTAAGGATTTGATTTAGAACAGATATCTTTCCGCTGGATCATTAGGGGGTAGTGAGCAATCAAGGAAGACTTCCGTTCTCAGATCTAGTTGGATTAAAAACGCAGGAAGCACACTGACATGACGACTATACGAATTTAGGAGCGCGGGATCATTAATGAAAATTGACTCTTTCTGTGGCCGTCTGGCGGAGTTAGTCCGAATCCAGGCCATCCGCCTTCTTCTTCTCTTCCAAAAAAGAAAGACGATATTTTTCTCTCTCTTCTCTCTCTTTTTCTTTCATCATTCGATCCTTCTTACACTGCCGTTCATCGTCTTGTTATCTCCACTCTTGATGGTCTTGCCCTTTTCTCCATAACCCGTGTTCGACAGCGAGAAGGGCTGGACTAGAAAAAAGAAGGGCAGCTGACAAGTGTACCGGAATTATACGAAAAGCCAACAACCGGATTGAATTGCAGAAAACTGACATGAATTTCAATGGAATCTGATATGTTTTAATGATTAAGAAAAAGTTGCAAAAAAATTCAGTGGTGCAATAGAAAAAAGAAATGTTGCACCACTACCACAACAAACAAGTTTTTTTGAGGAGCTCAAAAATAAACCAGTCTCGTCCAGCTAAAAGCGGATTGGATTGCTCCAGAGAGAGAGAGCCAAGAAACAAAACAGAACCGCACGCTCTTGATCAAGATTGAAATCCATAAATATACACAGTCAGTCTGTCAAGTTGGCTCACGAAAAGTGGATTTTCAGGTTTTCCCGTCTTATTGATCCCGAAGAGAGGTGAGCTCAGTGATCCATGACTGGATGAATGGGCTACCCTACTCAAGTGGGTCCATCCTTCTTCTTCTTCTCTCAAGTTGACTCACTCACGGAGAGCAATAATAAACAAATAAAATCCCTACAGCATAAAAAAAAAGAGGTCGGAGCTTTCTTTTTATACAAGGTCACCCTATATTTACCTAGAATCCAAAATTAGAAAAAAAAGAGTGACGTCAACAAGGATACACCAATTTGACAGTTATTGAGGCTTTAGAGTGCGCTACGATCCCCGTTTTTTCTTTCCCGCGTGAGCGCCAGCGCCACTGGCCGATCAATACGAGTCAGAGAGGAGCTGAAAAGGTCAACGGTAGCGGCGGCGGCGCTCTCCGTACTAGTAGAGAAAGTGACGATCAATACGATTCAATCACACGAAGAGCGAGTTAAACAAAGCGAATGCGTTTGCCGGCAGAAGAAGAAGAAGAAGAGTGTCTTTCAAGGATCCGGCAGCACCTCGAAATTGGATGCTTGGGAGCGATCACGATGACATTCCTACTATTGATATTTGATGATGGCGTGCCGGAGGAAAAGAAATACAAACAAGGAATCTCTCTCTTTTGATTGATCCTATAGTATTTTAATTGGAGCTCAGCTCAAATATAAACAGTCATCTGTCAATCCATCAAGTCTTGACGAACAATGGAGTTAGTAGTGTAACTGTGAACGAGATCAAGGATTTTTTTTTGTATACCAGGACAAGGAGGACTTGTTTAGGGCGACGACCCCGATCCAATTAAAGTTTTTTAGGTTTTCCCCCAAAAAGAGAGAGAGAGACCACTGGGGAATATTAAGTTTTTCTTCTTGGAAGATTCTATTTTTTTTTTCTTTCCCCATTTTCGGCAATGGTACAGACAGGCACGAAAGAAAAATTGCCTCAAGGGCTCCTACTTTCTTACAGAAACCAGCGCATATTATAATTTTCTTTTTTTCATGTGTTCAAACATCGTAAAACATATTTGATAACCGGTTTGAACTGCAACTTGGCGCATTCTTTTTTAGAGAAAAAAAAATAGATCCAAACAAAATAAATTTTTGCTTAGCCAAGGCCGAAATAAACAGACGAACCCTATAAACTCGAAACTTATGCAACCGTTGAAAAACCTTAACCCACTTTCTTTAGAAAAAAAAGTAGGGGTTAAATGTAGACAAAAACAAGGCGTTGGCGTATAAAAAGGCCTGAGGCACTTTAGTTTCTATTTAAAAAAGAAAAAAAATCTACTACGGACCGGGTACAGGTGTAAACATAGAGTATGGTCGGAAATATTTAATTTCTCGGGCGTTTAACAAACGGTTTTCGATTGGAATACAAACGAGCATCTTAATTGCACACGAAAAACACATTCCAAACACTTAGAAATTGATTAATTCTAGCTAAATAGTAAATAAATCGAGAGAAACTTACGTCTTCCATTTTTCCTCTGGACGCCATCTTGGATAGACAACACGTTGCCAAATCGGAAGAATGATTCTTCCACAACATAAAATTCCAGAAGCAACATTTTTATTTTCTCCGAAAATATTTTTGAAAAATTCCTAAACGTAATAAAAAAAGGATTCCATAATAGAAAAAAATTTGAATATTCCCGCTTTTTTTAAAAACAATCTTATCTTTTTTTTTTTCTAAAATGACCTTGTCGTAGTACTACTATAGATAAGAGTTAACAACACAAACATACAAGGGGGCCCTGCTGCTTAATCAATAGTCGACGAGACGGGAAACATTTCTGTGCACTTTTTTTCTCCCTCCCTTTCTTATGGCGCATCGGTAATGGGCCGTTGCTAATGATTCCCTGCCTGCCACGTATCCATAACATCACTACGGTGGGAAAAGAAAAAGCTGCATGTGATTTGGCAGCCTGAATAGCAGCATACGTCTCAAAAAATCGAAAGATGATTTACAGTCCCATTGTCCGAAGAAAACTTTTCTTCTTTCGTGACCGGTAATTATATCTACGCGGTGCTTAACGACGCGCAATCTTCCTTGGGTTTGTCATCATCGTATAACCGGCTCTCTTTATGGTACTGGCCGGACTGACGTCAATCGACTTTTATGCCCCCGCCGCCTTGGTTGTAGTCTGCTATGTAAAGCATTCTCTCTCGCCGGATCTGTCACTCCTGGCAAAGCAATAGCTGCGTGTATAACAACATATATATTATATCCGTCGAGAGTTGCAAGCTATGGCATTATATTATCGATCCGCTCTATCTCTTTCCCTTCGGCCCGACGAGAGGAAGATATAGTAAAGGGAATCGCGGGATTATTAACATACGTGAAAACAGTGCAGACGTTTTCTAAGAATACTTCATATCTGGGCATCTGAGTTGATGTCGGAAAAATAAATATGAGTCAAAGAAATACTTTTAACTGAATGGCATGTTACATATTTTTATTAGACGAGTTGATTGATGATTGATTGATCATACTTAAAATACAAAAAAGAACCGGTTTGAGTAATTACCATTTCTGATTTTCGTCAACGAGCTAATATTGTTTACATACATACAACGCCATCTAGCAGTGACATTTAGAAGGTTTTTTTCGGCCACTTGTTTACGATTTTGCTACTGCGATAGTGGTTTTGAAGGCCATTTTCACGAACGATCCTATTTCTTTTGCTCTTTTACTTAATATAGGAGACATAGACTTGCCTGAACTCTAGTTCAAGGTTCTAGGGAAACCATATTCTAAGATCCCATCTGTCAATTATCAAAACTAGCCTTTGGTGATCACGTAGACACAGTTTACATAACTCGCGTCTTTCAGTATTTGTCAAAGCTACAACTCGGAAGCATGTTGTTGCGCACAGTTTTACGGTTTGCTGCCGTCAGCAGGAATGCGGTACCGATACTTCGATATTCGAGTATCACTTGCTTGAGACCTGCTGCTGGAAAGCAAGCCCTTTTCAAAGATGCTGGCTTATCCAACTTCACTGTTCGCCAAATCACTGGCCACATTGAGAGGCAGCCCCAATCAGAAGACTTTTTCCTTCGTCAGGTATAATTCCATTTGATGACAGTTCTTTTTATAAAAGTTTTAAACATTTTCCTCCTATTTTATTTACAGCTGTTTGATCGTGAGAGCTGCACTTATTCCTATCTCTTGGGTGACACTCATTCCAGAGATGCTGTCATCATTGATCCTGTTGTTGAGCTCATTGAAAGAGATTTAGAAACTGTTCAAGAAATTGGGCTTGACATCAAATATGCCTGCAAGTCCTTTTTTTATTATTTTTAAAGAGCAAGACCTCACTCTTTTCTAAATCATTAATTACATTTTATTTCATTTATTTAGTGAGCACTCATATGCATTCCGACCACGTTATGGCAGCTAGCCTCCTTAAGAAGCGCTTGCCAAACTGCCAAACGGTGATATCAGCTGCTAGTGGAGCCAGCGCCGACATATTGGTGCGACACGGCGATATCTTACGATTTGGAAGGCACAAGTTGGAAGTAAGAGCCACTCCAGGCCATACTAAAGGTATTATCTCTCTCTTCCTATACTTTGTAAGCTTAATATTAATCCTTTTTTATTAGGTTGCGTTACGTACATCTGTCACGCAGAGGCTGTAGCGTTTACTGGCGATACGCTCCTCATTCGTAGCTGCGGCCGCACAGATCTTCAACAAGGCGATCCTGAAACTCTATATGATTCCATTTTCAATCAAATATTTTCACTTCCAAATGCTTTCCGGCTCTATCCTGGCCATGATTATAGAGGTAATGATACATTTTACTTTTCTAAAATTTGATTAATATTATATAATTTTATTTATTTGTTTAAATTCAGGCCGAACTGTTACTACCGTGTTGGAAGAAAAGCGCTACAATCCGCGCTTGAACCGGAGCAAATCGGAATTTATACAATTAATGAAGACCATGAATCATGCTTTTGCTGACCATATGATGGGTATGGCTAGATTCTTTTAATGAAGATGTAGTTATTTTATTTTTTAATTTATTTTATATCTCAGGTCGTACTTTATTGGGCGACAAAGAATTTGGCACAACGGCTTAAGTGAAATGCGATGATTTGCGACTGAATTTCAATTACGGAACTTTGATAGAGCCATTATTCACTTTTCCAACTTGTCAAACTTCTAACATGATAAATAATCTGCTGTACTGAAAAAAAAGTTCCAATAAAGAATGGCTGCTTTTGGTTATTGATTTCTTGTTTTGTCTTAAATTCTTTTTAAAAGTAAAAATCTTTCTTTTTTCGAAAAGTAAAATATCGGAAAGGGAACTTGCGTGCCGACTACTAGAAGATGAGTTTGTTGGATCAATTATGATGAAACGCGCCTGGAAGGCATCGTTGAAATGGAGAAACTTCCCTCCAAAGTTCGTCGGACACGAAGGATTGCCCCACAGGATCAGTTTTCGTCTGATCCTTTAATCTTTTATCGCTCATCAACTATTTCAGGCTTAAATTGGTTCCTACTAAATTTGCACTTGAGTCTTTCAGGGTAGCTAGTTTCTTGTTACTAATTGCTGCTCATCTAGGATTCTTATTACATAATCAGATGTTGTAAAGTATTCACAGGAGCTTTATGCAGAATTCGCGCTATTCTCAACTTTGATCGCTTGTATGCATTGCTTATATACATCTAACGTGAATCCAAATATTAAAGTTGGTTGATGAAAGAGTGCGAGCGAGAAAATTAAGACAATCTTAAATTCTATTAAATAAATTCTAAGCAAGATCTATTTTCAATCAAATCGTAGTTGGCTATAACAATAAACTGATTTTAAAAATATGTAATAAGATTTAATTTAATCAGCTTTTATTCACATTTGTTACCGTAACAAATAAGGATCATTTCGATCCATCATTCATGCTCACAATGTTGGTAACTGTTCGACAAAGATCCTTTATAAAAAGATCCTGACACTGACGCATCGTTTAAAGTTTTATTTTTTTATTTAAAAAAAAAAAGGATGAATCTCTTTGTGTTTTTTGGTGTATGTGTGAAGCGCTCTACCTTAGTCTATTTACAGATGAATATAAGAGAGAAGAGACGTGCAAGAGTATAATTGTTGTATTAGTATAGCGATAAGGTACTAAGACAGGATACAGAAGGAAGAGGAGCGAGGCTTTTAAATGCGGAGAGAGGCTCAAGTTTGAAGAGTGGGATTTCCATCATAGGTCCGAGCTCCTTTTACTGGTCGGATCTTTTATGTAAAAGTGAATCGCCTACTTTGCGAAACACTTTTTCTTGTTGAACAGAATGATGACATGCAAATCCATCACGTTTTCTACCAAAATGTTGTCCCCATCAATATGTAAAAGAATAGATTAATAGATAGAAACCTAGCTTGTGTAACCTATTAATCAATGCTACATATTATACCTGGAGAAACGATTCATATAATGTTCTGAGTTCTGACACACTTTTGATATTAATCCAAAATATTTGAATATTTGTTCAATCTTTAGCCGATTTTAACTTGGAATCAACTGGGTTATATATTTTATATTTTAGGGAAATACTGTATAAAGACTTAGCTTTTAAAAAGTTTTTTTGCGCTTGCACGAATTAGAGTGTACCGTAATTCATCAATCGTAGGGGGAATTGTTGGCGGATGGAACTTGAGACTGGGCGTCTATTGCAACCGAGGGGAATTCTCCGAGTAGCATTGCTTGTACCAACGGCGATGCTACAAAATCGTTTGGTCCTCCGAGACGAGCAAAGGGTGGCTAAAGTTCGTTTTATGGTTCCATATCGCCATATCCCTTTCAATCTAAATCAGAGTTTAAGTGATGTGTACACACAATGTGAATATCTATATTACCATAATGGATTCTGCCCACAAAATAAGTTTGGCAAAAGGTGCCATTAATCTTGGAGCCGAATACAAGCGTTGGACGAAACTCTGGATGAGCGGCTCTACGGGCGTAACCGTCTGAATGAAAACGCATTTGCCTACAACTGTTTCCATGAATAAGTGGTGTAGACCAGGACCAATCTGTTGAGCTTCCACCACAGTCTTGAAGAGAGAGAAACGATCCAAAAAGCGAAAAATATTGCTTGATCCTTGCTATGGCTACGTGCCTGTTTTGATCATCGACTTCTTACGACGATCCTGTCCATTCTCCCGACCAATGATGTTGTAGAAAGGCGTTAGTATTGGTTTTGACTTCCTCTTGAGCTTTGTTGTCTGCCACTTTCTGAAGATCTGATCCAAGTAAGAGGGAAGGACTGTGAATTTGTGCAAAATGTGACATGTCCGCCCCGTTCTCCGAGAAATCCTGAATGTTGGTATTCACTTTGTGTTCAGATCAACCGCGGTACAACCAAGGCCGCCCATTTGGCGGTCCCGAAAGTAACTCTTTTATTACGGGAATCTTCCAGTTCGGTTCTTCCTTCTCTGCGTGACACCAGAAGAAGATGAATCCATTGACTTCATCCACTGGCCAGGGTTTCACTTGCGCATATTTCGGCATTTGAAATTTATTAAAATTGATTTAGAGTTCAGAGAAAATGCTATGCAAAGATGCATAGTTACCTTTTCCAGCCGAATAAGGAATGGAGGAGGCAATGGCCGTCCCGCCCGTTAAACTGCCAACCGTGAAATGGACATCCAATGCAGTCACCCGTAACTCGTCCACCAACGCCTAAATGAGCTCCCAAATGCGGGCAGTAGGCGTCCAGAACTGAGGCTCGACCCTACTCCGTCGGGAAGACTACCGAATTCTCCCCTATTTTTGACCAACAGAAATTAATCAAACTAATTTATACATTTTTGAAAGTAGTTACCTAAGGCATAGACGGGACGAACTTGTCCAATTTTCAGATCGTTCGACTCACAGATAGTAAACCATCGATTAGGGTAGACGGGCTCCAGTTGCCCCTACTTTTTCAAACGACGGACTTGATTGGCCAGTTCTCTCTTATTTTTCTCTCGATAACCAATGTCACATAAATTCTTTTATGGTGTAAATAAAATCAATGTTAATAGAGCAACGTTTTATATGTCTTTCAGTGATCTTACCCTCACACGGTTGAGCGGATAAAACAAGACGTAATATGAGACCGCAAACAGCGCAATCAAGACAGTCATTATGAGAACCATTAGCGCCAGTTCGTTTACTACAACCATGTCCAGTAGCAATGAAAACACCAAAGTCTAAGACAATTTAAGCATTTATAAATCTTGTCAATGTCGGATGTAAGTTAGAAAATTTAACGCAAGTAAATAACTGTTGGCTCTCTTGAATGAGAGTGTAAAACGAGAGCTTGAATTTGTGCCGCTAGTAGACCGAGTGATAAGACGTTAAATGAAAATAGACAATAAATTATTAGGGTCCTTTTTCCTAAATCCTACGCCAGTAAGAACTACAGTAGTATAGTGGGAAGTCGAGTAAGGCCTTACTGGCTCACCAAAGGAGAATTCTTGAATAGGTTGCTCATTTTATGCCGGCATGAATATGTTCTTTCACCGACTTATATAACATGTTTTCCAGAGAAATGTTAATTAGACTCCATATATGACCGAATAAATAATGAACATTATAGAGCTGATTGATTGTGGTATCAAAAGCTCATTTTGGCATCTAGTTGCCAAATATATTAGATATATTATTTTTTTAAATATGAAACGTCCATTGACCTCCCATCTTCGTGAAAGATCCAGGTGGGGTGCGTGAAAAAAAGTTTACCAACCAACAACGATTGATGTACATCCATTTCTGATGTTGCATTTCATACAAAACCTATTTAGGATTAGGACAACATGAAAAAATTGGCAAATAACATTAGGAAACTATGTGACGTTTATATTACGTCACAAGAATGAATCGACATGTAACTAGAATATATTTTATTTATGATATTGAAGCAGTAAATTGTCATGGTCAGTAGCTTTCCGCCTTTCCCAAAGATAACTTATGATTTAAGTTTCAAAATAATCTTTCTTGTTCTCAAAAGATTTCTAGAAAAATTATGAGAGCTCGTCCAGGATTGGAAGCCGAAACCCCTCGCGCTCTAAGTATAATTTTAAGAGTAAGATTTTCGCCTAGATAGATCTACAATATGGATGAGAGGGGGTGATCCCGAAGTATATCTTTTCTAAAAATATGCATCTTTCTTGTAACGCTTTTAGCCTTTTACTCGTATGTTAAAGTGAATACATATACTGAAATCTGTTGCAGAAAGAGTGCTAGAGGGATCAAGGCATTTATTTTATGCTATTATGTAAATAATCAAATATCCTATATCGCATAATTTAAGTTATTAATAAGATAATAACTTATATGTAAGTCTTTAATCAACTTAAAGACTTGATATGAATTAAAGAGACTTTCTCATATCGCATAATTTTCCCCCCAAAAATTAATAAAATTAAAAAATGAAAATAAAAAATTCAAGATTAATCCTCCGAACCCAAGGATATCTTGAAGTTAGGGGCTCGTCCGGGATTTGAACCCGGGTCCTCTCGCATCTTAAGCGAGAATCATACCCCTAGACCAACGAGCCGTAATTGGTATGTTATACAATTTTAATTACATCCCATGAATAATAGGCTTTATGGCTAAAATTCCCCGTTTACACAGTTTGCCAACTTAGCCATTTAAACGATTACAACCTTGCATTGAATTTATGTATTTTATCATTCTGTAATTTTACTCATTACTCTAGCAACAATTAAGAGAGGTTATGAGGTCCATAAATGACGTCAGCAAAATTTCGGGACTTTTTGACAAGTTGTCAAAATTTCAAGTATCCCTGCTAGTGTTTTCCAAGACTATTTTCTTAAATCTTAATTTAAGTTGTTGTTTCAGTATATATAATGAAATTTAGTAATAAATTTTAGTCATTTGAGTACGTTTAAAAAAAAGTGTTGGATAATATATATTAGATATTTGAACGAGTCATTTTTTCAAGCGGGAGAAATATGGTCTAAGCCCGATATACATTCACGGTAGCATGTTTTTGTTGGTGCCATTACGGTTTTCATTACATAACCAGACCCAAAACAATAGTGATAGAAATGAGTGATAGATGGCGTTGACTGTCCCGAGAGCGGCCATATGTTTTTTACTCAGCTCTTTTTCAGTTTCTTCTGCAAAAATTTAATATAATTTCACTTTGTGGTCTCGTAATCAATACTGAGACTCTCTCGAAGAATTTATTAATTACTTGTCTTTATCAAATTCCTGTTTAATTACAGCCACAGTATGTCTCTACGCATTTTAGTCGGTTGCAAACGTGTAATTGATTACGCAGTCAAGGTACTCAACTTGTCTTCTATCAAATAAATGTAATATTTATTTCTTTTTTTAACTTAAACAGATTCGAGTCAAGCCTGACAAAAGTGGCGTGGTTACAGAGGGTGTCAAGCACTCTATGAACCCTTTTGATGAGATAGCCATTGAAGAAGCTGTTCGCATGAAGGAGAAGAAACTAGCCAAAGAAATCATTGCAGTTTCATGTGGCCCAGCTCAATGCCAGGTATATTTGTCTGAATATCACCTCATTAATCACTTTATTAAACCTTTTAAAATTACAATTTTCCAGGAAACACTCAGAACAGCACTGGCGATGGGTGCTGACAGGGGCATTCACATTGAAGTGGCGGGAGCAGAATATGAGACTCTGCAACCTCTTCACATCTCCAAAATACTTGCAAAACTGGCTCAAGATGAGCAAGCTGACATTGTGCTAGTTGGGAAGCAGGTATTAACTAAATGTTTCCTACTATAGAAGCACTTTTTGACATTTTACCTTGCAGGCAATTGATGATGATAGCAACCAAACAGCTCAAATGACAGCCGCCTTCCTAAACTGGCCGCAAGCGACATTCGCTTCCAAGGTTGTAATATAATAAAAATGTTTTCAATATTTTATAATATTTCTTCGAATTCGTCAAATGTCGTATTTAGATTGATGTCAAGGATGGCGCCTTGACGGTTATCCGCGAAATCGACGGAGGCCTCGAAACTATCAAAGTGAAACTTCCCTCGGTTGTCAGTGCTGATTTGCGCCTCAACGAGCCACGTTACGCTACTTTACCAAACATTATGGTCTCTCTCTCACATTACATAACAGCCATATTTCCTATATAACCCACTTGTTTTTACACAGAAAGCCAAGAAGAAACCTATCAAGAAAATCTCTGCGAAGGAGCTCGGTGTTGACATTAGTCCCCGGATCCAAGTGGTTTCGGTGGAAGACCCTCCCGTGAGGCAAGCCGGCGCCAAGGTTGAGAACGTTGATGCTGTTATTGAAAAGTTGAAAGCACTTGGCCATGCATAAATTCTAAATAAACATTCTAGCTTTCCCCCATAATGGTGTTGTAGTTTTCACCTTCTTCTACATCAATGCAAACTTTAAAAAATGCTTAAAAATTAAAATATGGTGAATGAGAATATACAATTTATTGAGAGAAAATATTCAGTTTAATTTGAAGTGAGCAAATGGAACCCAATTCTTCATCATTATAAAATTCTAAAGAGCTTTAAAATATGTTAAATGAAATTATACAAGTTTTTGAGAGAAAAAAAATTCAGTTTATTTCTGAGAGTGAGCACATGGAATTTTTCTTTTAAAAAGCAAGTTTTTTGACGAGAAGATAGATCTGCTGATCCACTTCAAAACCGTGAAGATTGTTGGCGTCACCTTGAAGTCGCATCAGCAATCCACCGTAAGAGGCATAAGCGGACCTAAAATGGCGACAAATTCACACCACATTACGTAACATCCAATAAAAAAGAACAGTCAGGTTACTTTACACATTAATTCAAAGTAGAATAATGCAAAAACCGACAGAGGACAGTTTGGGTAGTGGCTGTGAAAGGCTGAATAAAGCACACAACCAGCTAACCACACTGCCACCAGTCAGCTCGCCATGGAGGAAGAAGATCGTCTCTGCCAAACGAGGGCAGCGCTCGCCCTTTTTATAGTAGACCAGACACGAGGTTAGAGGGTATTGCTCACACACTGACACACACACAAAACGTTGGTCACCCCGAATAACGTCGGTCAAGAGGTAATAGGATACCTAGAACATTCTCATGGGGAAACTGAGAATAGCCCTTCGTCGAAATTTTCTGTAAACGTTTCTCAATAAATCTCTGGGGATAAAATATGACTCGGAAGAGGAAATCTCATCGTTTCGTATTTGAAGCGTCTGGACTGCGAAATGTGGCCCAACCTTCAAAAGTCCTCTACGCCCTCATCTTGAGCAAAATTTTTTTTTTTTTTTTAACTCCCGCCATTATGCTACCCTGCGGTCATTGCCTTTTTCTAATTATTCCATATTTGTCAAAAACGTTTTCGGTTCTTTACAAGAATAATAATAAAAAAGAAGTGATTAAGATTCATTCCCTTTTATTTTTTTTAAACACGACGACGTAAAAACATGAAATACAAAAATATATATACAAGTGACATGGCTGAAATTTAAAAACAATCGCGTCGGAATTGAGCTGGAAATCAAGAGTGACGATACCAGAATAATGCATTTACCACCATTTGCCAAATATGCAATGGCAAACGCATATCTGGTACGGACTCCCGCCAGAAATTGGGATTGATCTTTAAAAAGAAAATCTTGAAGAAGAGGAACTGCTTTCGTAGAGGTCACAAATTCAACTGCGAACTACCCTCTCGACCTCTTCCCCCTATTTATATGCAGCGCACCCCTCTGTAACCCTCTCTCTCTATCCCATCAGCGCCATCTACTTTTCGAAACAAAATTGCGAAATTACTCTTTTTTTTCTATAAAAGGGGCCTCTTTTCAAAAATCTTTTTCAGCTCAAATTAAAAAAAAAAACCATGTCACTTGCATAATTCTTATTATTAATCAAATTAATAAAAACATATCGGCGTGAGTACATTTACCTCAAAGGTCAACATAGGCCATTGCCCAGTTTTTCGCAGAATCACAACATCCGCCCACTTTGAGAAAAGAGAGAACAGCGCCGGTTTTTTCCCGATCAAGGACTGAGATACCACCAGCTGTGTTCACCCGAAAAATTTTCAGAAATTTTCTCTCTCTTTTACGAAAGATCAACAGGCGAACGCAGCGTGGTTCCCCGTCCCGGATAGGAATCTTCTTCTTCTTTTCTTACTTAGTTTGAAATTTAAAAAGGACTTACAGGCGAGTAGATGGCTCTGAAGTAGATCCCTCGTCTCCCTCAATACGGTACACCTTGCCAAACATGACGTATTCGAAAGAATCAGCTCGGGACGTCATTCCAGCTTCTTGAGGAGCCCACTCTCCGGCGTCCGAGTGCCCGTCTTCCCTGAGCGTCGTAGCAAGAACCAAGCGGAACTTGTCTCCTGTTACATAATTACGTAATGTCAATCAATTAAAAAAGTAAAAGAAAGGGTTTAAATTACCTAAATCCATGGGGAAAACCCAAGTGTTGACATCAAGAATGAGATCCATTTTGAAAGACTCGCTCTCGCAATGAAGTCGACTCACTAGAAAACAATGAGAAAAGTTATGCAATCAACGAGTTTTTAGAAAGTAGGTCGAAAAAAATAAAACTTTCACACGCCAAAAAAGAATTGACCTTTTGAAAATATTTAGTAAAAAAAAGATGCGCCATTATGACGACGTAGGAATATATTTCATCGTGGGCGTGGGGACGGAAAGGTATCGATCCTCGCTACCCGCCTACGTCGTTCGTTCCCCCCGCTCCGCCCAAAAACAAGGTCACGTGGCAAAAGATGACAACAAAAACATTCACCTTGTGACGTCGACCCGTTATCAAAATGCAAAGGTGACTCATCAAACAACAGTTCGATATCTCTTCGTGACGCAATCATCTGCAATAATTTAATTTTTTTGTTGCCAAGGGCGACAGGACAAAGTGTGCGAAATTTTCCGCCAATATGGCGTGCAGTTACTCCCGAAGGCCATCACACACACACAAAGTCCGCAAAAAAATAAAAATAAAAACTTTTTTTGAGGTCGACGACGTCGCCGTTCTTGTTACGTGGCGCAAGTGCGCAGTTGATCAACAACACGCTACTTTATATACACATCCGGCCTTGAAAATTCAAATTGCAACTTATCCGACAAAAATAATTAGAATGACAACCTTGACAATAGTTAAAGCTCACCTGCTGAAATGCGCTTCCAAAATTCTTGACATATTTATTACGTAATAATCAAGTTCAACACGATTTAAAAGAAGAGACCGGCGTCGTTGGCGTCGGAGCAAGGAAGGTTCGAGTCGTGTGCTCAACTGCGCAGTTTTGAGCAACAGCAGCAAGGGCCCCCCTGAAAACTTTCGGCAATATAACCCCCCTGGTGTCGTCATCCGCAAACAGCCCCCTCCCACTACCACCCAACCACTCACGGCGGCGCAATGGCCGCGCGTGTTCAATAACCTTTTCTAATTTATAATAACTTTTTTTTCCCGATTTGACCGTGAAATTTTTAAATTAAAGGAACGCGAAGCACTAGTTGACGTGGCTCAAGAGCGACTGAGTCCCGACCGCTGCGTGCAAACACCTTTTTTCACGAACGAAAATACCCTGCAGGTATCCCGGACACACAAAGTGTATCTGGCGAAATAATTCCCAACAAAATGTGAGCACCTTTAATAATTTTTTTTTTTCGGGGCCACGACGCCATTTTTTAGCTGCCGGCATCGGCGGATTGCGTCACGCCGTCGAGAAAGGCCAACTCCGCCCTTAAGTACACTCTCTACTGCGAATAACAACAACAATGAATCTGCAACATTGGGCTGCGGTCATCAACCCAAAGCAGTGGTGGTAGAAGGTCTTTCAAACATTGTTGCCACCTGCGTGAAAAATAAATGCTACTCCCGGTGGTAGCACGTTGACCTTCATTTTTACTGTATCATCTTTTTTATTTAAATTTTGGCGGACGTTCAATCCGGATGTGATACTCACGCACAGGTGAGACCTCTCTCTAACCGGACTGGATGACCTAGAGAAAATAACTGCGTGCAAGAGTATCGATTTATCGGGACAAAGTGTCTTAAAGGTCAAGGTCTCACAATAGTGCGTCTTTATGATGTAAAGTAATTAGTTTTTGTGTGTTGACAACAATTGTCCTTTCTGAGAGCGTGACAACAAAAGAGAGAAAAAATAGTTTTCAAACAATAGAAGTAAAGAAAGGAGAACGTAATCCCCTTTGGATTTCGCCAACCTTGGGAGACGAACGTCCTCATTCGCTGTCGTCAAGGCAACCGATGAGCTGCTCTCTTCGCTAAAGTTACGCATTATTAATGTACTTCTTGGTAGTAAAGAGGCTCTTTATATAAAAGAAAAGTTATTCTAATTGGGATTCAAAATGGCGCATCTGATATCGATATCAGTCTATCAGCAGGGATTGAGTTATCAGTTCAGGCTGTAGATAGATGGCAGTCTAGGCCCTGTTTACGTAAGAATATCTATTGCGTAATAGCTACCGGATTCGGTACTTAATCCCACTTCAGACGAGTAATAGTAGAGCTTGGCAGGTATTTAATACAGGAATCTCTAATACTCTAATTTTTATCAACTTTTAATTTGTAAATTTAAGAAAATAACCGAACAGGTGTACTAATTAAGGAGATTCTAAACTTTTAACTTTTGAATAACTTTTTCATTAAACTCTAAAAAATTCAAACTTCTTAGTTAGATAAGAGCAATTAAATTGAAAAATGATCAACACGACTTTTTTCTTGTCTTTTAACTAAAATATATTACCAATCAAAATGAAAAATAATATATTACTTTAGAGAGCCTGGCAGGTAATTTATACAGGAGACTCTAATATTCTAATTTTTATCAACTTTTAATAAGTAAATAAAATAAAAAATAGAACAGGTGCCCTAATTAACGAGCTTTAAAACTTTTAAACAATTTTTCATTAAATTTTTAAAATTGAAACTTTTTAGTTAGATAAGAGCAATTAAATTGAAAAATGAGTATTAAACACAATTTTTTCCTTGTCTTTCAAATGTAACATATATTGGCAATAAAAATGAAAAAAAAATTAGTTTATAGATTAGAAATTTATCTTTTTGAGTTGTATATTCTAAATTTTGTAACTCTATTGCAATAAATAGAGACTTCCACAATATTAAATTACTATGCTGATAAATCAAAAAACCTAAATCATTTTTGTCAATCACAGAAAGTGCTCTGCTCGCTCTCAAGCATAAATTGCAAACTCAGCGACAGGATTGGAGAAAATGATTTGCTGCAGACTGCCATTGAAAAGGCTAAATGACTGAATAATGACCTAATATAAAATGAGGCAACTGATTTCTAAAATTCCTTTTTTAACAACAGCCGGCAAAATGAAATATGGGCACATGAATCACGTTGGACTTGGTCCAAGAGTTGTCGAGCAAATGAATTAATAAAATGAAGTGTCATACCTCGATCGAACTTTTTTCCTTCGGGATCAATGTCTTTCACGTCGAAAATATCTTCAAAGAGAATTCCAGACATGTTTTAAAACTGAATTATAAGTTTCAAGAAAATACGAAATGTGCAAAACACGCCACAAACCGCTTTTTGTATTTCTCCTTCTTGGCGTCTGCTAGCTGTCAAAACGTGCGCTAGGCGCTACACTGTTGCCAGTACAACCGGAATTCATAAACATATTAAATTTCCTTTATTTTTATTTTATGCATTAGAAAAAAATCTATTTAAAATTAGTAAATATCTTGAACTGAAATCAAAAATTAAATTTATACCCGTACCATTTGTTTATTTATTCGTTGGGTAACTGGGTTGTCGATTGCGTCATTGCACGATGTTGTTTAGGTAATAAAATTAATGGGAACCCAACCCACCCAAGATGTAGAACAGGATATCATTTGATTTTTACAATCTGTTTTTGAAATAGATCAAATTTTATTTTAGCTAAAAAAAATAAGTTAACTTTAATTAATGTAATTAATTTAAAATGGATTGTAATCAAAGATTTAATAATTTAATCATGTTCGCAGTTTAAATCTGATAAAATAACAGTCACGAGAAAGTTTGCGAAATAAAGATGAGTTAGCCTAGAAACTAGTTTAACAGCCTAGAAACTAGTTACTTGGTATAATGACACGATAAACCTGTTAATTATTAGATTTTATTATTTAATTATGTAAGACTTATATCAAATTGTTACATCTCTCTCAAAGTTTTCCAGTCAGGTAGCCACTCTTACAGATTATCAATATTTTTCACAATTTTCCGCGTGCCCAGAATAAAATATTTAGTAAAGTGAAATTGAATTGCGTCAAGGTCGAGCAGCGTTTAACGGACTATATAAAACTTTGAGGTTTGTTCTCTGCTCAATAACATTTTCAAAGCACTTGATCTCACTACTGCCATGAAAACCACCATCTGTTTTTGCGTAAGCTATTATTTTTATTATAACTGTTTAACAAATTTTAATAGTTTTATTATTTTTTAAAAGTTGCTGTTTTTGGCTATGGTGGCGGCACGACCTGAAAATCCACCTGCACCAAGCGAGACTATGTCGGATCATCCTCTTTCTAAGCCGGATGATTCCTCGATGATGATGCCTCCACCTCTCCCAGCTAAACCAGCAGAGGAATCACCGAAGAACATCGAGGATCAACCCACTTCGGACGTTAAAGTTGCTGACACGACTACTGAGCATCAGCACGAAGTCAAAGAATAGATAACATTATGACCAATAACTGCAGCACTTCTTTATCATTAAAAAAATAGAATTCAAATTATATTTTCGATCAAATAAAAATATATAAATTATACCACACAATAGGAATCATTTTTTTATTATTCCAATATCTATTCCTCATACTATTCTTGCGACAGTGAGCGTATATAATGACGATAATTAACTATTATGAAAAACTATTTTAAGCTGTTATAGCGATGCCAACAGAGTTTCGCTTGTGGTTCTCACATATACAAGAGACACAATAACGAAGGTTATTGACTAAACTTTGAAACAATGGCAATCATTCAGAAAATAAATAGCTTTTTTACCAGAAAGGGAGAATCTAAATCGGCCTCTGATAAGGATATAAAGACGGAGCAATCATTTAAGGTGGAGAAGACCAATAATGTCGATGACACAAAAAACGGTAACAATGATGTGCGATCAATCGGTAAAAGAACGGTATGGCAGCGACTGAAAGATAAATGGAGGAAAACTTATTCCGATAACGAGCCTCTTATGAGTCTAATATCTGTAATTGGCATGTTAATACTGGTAGCGGTCGTTATACCATCATTTGAGATCCTTGGATTATTAGTGAGTCCGTATTTCTTTATTCCATTTGGGTTCAGTTTTTTAATCTTAATAGTGATGTCCGTCTTGTCAGAAATCAATCAATACAAAATAAAACGGAACAAAAATAAAATGAAATAAATGTTCATTCACTAATAAATGATGAATCTTGAGAAAGCAATTCGTGTGAATTGGATTTAAATGTTATATTTTCCATTGTGATTTTAGATTGATAGTTTCCTCTCATTGGATATCGACTGTGCAGTGCGCGCAGATAGTGACTAGCTAAATATTTAAATAATAGAGAGCAATAAGCCTCATGTTGAGATATTTTACTCTTTTCAAGATATATTTGCAAATATTTTCTTTGAGAAAGAAAGACTGAGCACGACGTCAAAGAATGGAGTCTGCTACATTTCTTTATCATTTTAAAAATAAAACTCAAATTATATTTTCGATTGAAGTAAAATATAAATATTATATCGCACAATAGAAGTCGCTATTTTAAAATTATGTGAAGGTTATTTTGACTTCCATCCCGTATACTATTCTTGCGATTGTGAGCGTAATGATTATGATCGACTTTATACATGTCGGACATCGGATAGCACTTTTTTGCATCGGTCATCTTGAACAATCCGAACAAGATCGGATAATTTTAAGTACTTTTAAAAAATGATGTTTGATAAAATATGGAGCAAAGTGATGCCAACAGAGTTTCCAATGTGATGTACCTATAAAAAAAAGTCACCATCGGAGGTCATTAATATAACTTTGAAACAATGCCAATCGTTGAAAAAATAAATAGCTTTGTTACCAGAAAGGGAGAATCTACAACGGCTCCTGATGACAAGAATCAGCCAGAGCAATCAGATAAGATGGAGAAGACTAATAATGTCGATGTCACAAAAGACGGAAACAAAGATGCACAACCAGTCGGTAAAAGAACGGCATGGCAGCGACTGAAAGATAAAGTAGGGAAAACTTATTCCGATAAAGAGCCTGTGATCTCTATGATTGGTGCTACTTCACTGACGATCTTTATCCCATTATTTAATATCCTTGGAGTATTAGTGAATCCCTATTTCTTTATTCCATTGGGGGTTTGTTGTTTAATCTTTATAGTGTTGGCCGTCTTGTCAAGCATCAATGAAAGGAAAATGAAACGAGACAAATCATTTGCGTGAGTTGGGTTTGTATAAAAAAAATTCTATGAGAGCGATATCAATATACTCATGTATACGCTCAAATCTTTAGTTATGTTTTTGCTATTAATTAATTATGTTTTCAAATACTATTTATTATTACCTTAACAAAAGATTTACTCAATATTTTCTTATATGCTTTGAGTAAAGAACAATATGAGCAAACACGGCAACTAGGTTTTACCATATATATAGAGACCCACTCCAGCATGGTTTTACATTCAAACCATGAATGCAGTTGATGAATAGTCTAAATATTTTGACGTGGAATGTCGTTGAAATACTGAATGGTGTGCTTTTTCAACAATAAAATTACAGTATTTATATGACGAGGCACGAGGCAATATAAAACTTATAGTTTATGATGACCTATACTGCTGGTAAATACTAGAATACAGAAATCAGAGCTTCATTTTCTACCACTTGGAAGCGGTTTTTAGCAGGTTTTGTCGTTCTACGTCACTTAACTGTGCGTGACTGCTACGTTGTTGATTTAGCGAAATGATAATTTAGGTGAAACGACAGCACGAGTTCTCTTTACATCTCCAGTCAGGTATCGGCGAGTATCGGTATCGAAAATTCATCCAAAGGACGCGGATTAATTCAGATCATCCAGTCCTCACTGGTTTTCGATTAAAAGATCAGATTTCTTCAATCTAGACAAGTATAAAAACCAGTGAGCGCATCACATTCAGGAAACCAGACAATCTACAAGTTCTAAACCATCATGAAAGTCGTCTTTGCTCTCAGCGTAAGTTTTAGAATTATTCAACATTTCCAAATGACAAATTTTGATTGATGTTTTCGATATCCCAGTTTGTTCTGCTCGTTATTGCGATGGTGTCGGCCAGGCCACAAGAGCAACCTGCTACGGACAACCCACCTAACTCTGATGGTAATAATCAGCAATGGAATCCTGTCCTGTCATCCGACATCCCATCATCTGACAATAATAATGGCTCGGGAGCAGCATTACCTAATGCAGCACCTTCAGACTCGTCGGAAAATCAAGGTGGAGCGACTCCTTCACCGGATAATTGTGACCAATCACAAACTGAATCGAATAGTAATTAAAATGTATAAATCAAGTGTTGTTAATGAGGTAATACGCATCGAGGCTTTTCATATTTTACCGCATTCGTATGTAATTAATAGCACTGGTTAAGCTAATATATTCTTCTATTTTTGTGAAAGAATAATTGAACCGCATGTTTACATATCATTATTTCTACCGTAATACACCTTCCGCGTCTATTATGAGTGCAATTATTTTTTTAAAATTCTGCTTAAATATACGGAAAGTATAATCACGGAAAATATTTAAAAAAAATATTACCGCGTGGAAAAGAAATAATAATAATAAACACCTTGGTTCTAAAAGAAGTTTCTGTAGCAAATCTTTCGTTCCACTTTTTCTAGTATAATATCTGAGCGACTCGACTCCTTAGTTATAATGCCGTGAATAAATAATTTAATTTGTCAAAAAAATCAGTGTGGACCTCAGACGCGGTCTACCTTCAACCATAAGTACTATACAATGTCGACAGCACCTCTCGGTACACCGAAATTCCTGGTCGACTACCAGGGCTATCATCATCGTCTAGCCGGCCAGTTCTATCGCCGCGCTCGGCAGATTTCAACAGCCATAATTTTTAATTCTAATTCCAAGCCGTAATTTTCAATTCTATTAATAGCTTTTCGGCCTTGATAAAGAGTCATGGAATAAAACAACTGAGAGACTCCATAAGACAATTCCTCAAGAAAAAACGGGTAGCACCTAGCACGCAAAGTGACCCCCATTCTATTGTAAACAAAAATAATATACTGCATGACAAAGGCGGGGTGCACACAAGTGACGGCAGAATTCAACTCGGAATTCAACTTTGATTACATCTTCAGTATGTGTAATAAATGAAACGTGAGTCCAACTATTAAAATTGAGTGATGAGTGCGAGAGAGAGAGCATCAGGATACGTATTCATAATAGGCTATTGTGTAAATGGCTAAACTATAGAATGCGACTACGCTTTTTCGTCAATTAGTTTAATCAAATCACTTAAATATCTTAATTGGAAAAAAAACATGGGGTTTTGTATAGGAGATACTTAATTAACTTCAATCATTGAAATAACTTAATTTCTTTAAAGCATTTAAATTACTTTAATTCCGTCAATTAATGGAATATAATGTTTATCCCGAATGGACTTAGAAAAAAATATGTTTAAAAAACTAAAATTTGAATTAATTTAGTATTTTAAGTAAATTAAACGATTTGACTATATCAACCACAGAAATCACCGAGAATCGAACCTAATATCTTGCTCTCATGAGCCTAGTACCGTACTATACCAATGAGCAGCTAGACGACGAAAACCCAGCAATTTATTAGCTAGTAAATTATGTATCGTACATACACATATATATATTATATGTATATTAAATTAAATTAAGTATTTTCATAATTTTAAGTATTTAAGTTTTAACGAAAAAGCGTAGTTACATTCTATAGTTTTACCAAAAACTTCCAACGTTACTTCATCAACAGAAGTAACATGGCTATTATATGGCTCGTCCGGGATTTTAACCCAGGGACCTTTCGCACCATAAGCGAGAATCATACCTCTGACCAACGAGCCGCGGTACAAAAGCAGTGCAATTTAAATAAATTTTACATGGATAAGTTTCCTTATTTATACATAGTGTTTATGAACTTAAATTACCTATTTTATCATACTGAAATTCGCTGTAGCAGGAAAGAGATTAGGGGGTAAAGTCGATACCTATATGATTTTCGTTAACGATTTTTTGAAAAATCGAAAAAAAAATCAAGTAGCCAATTCCTGTTTTCCTAAACTATTTTCTAAAAATCTTAATTTTAATTTAATTTTAATAAAATCTTAAAATTAAAAATACATTGAAATTTTAGTCGTTTGAGTAGATCCTATAAAGAGTTTGTAGACGATGATAATAACTTTTTTTTATCAAATTATTATCAGGTTGGGTTTTACCCATTCAGAATGACGAGCGCGATTACAGCAGAGCGCTCCTTTCATTCAATTTCGAAAAAAATGCTATTTCGGCTATTGGACTTTATTTCTTTTAAACATTTCAATTTAAATTATAGAACAATGATAATCACACTTCTCTTTCAAAAATCCAAATTCTCAAATTAAACGTAATTACGTAAGACATTTGTAAAGAAAAATATGTATAAGTGTATAACTGTCAACGCCGCATTATTTTGACCATTATCACCGGCCGTCCTATTTATTTTGATTTCTTGACGTTTGTCCTACTTACACAGATTACCTAGCCTATGCTCAAGTCAGTCTAGTTTTCTGTATTAATCCAGTCACAAGTTCCTGTATAAATCACCATGGCTGCTTCTCCAGTATTTTTGCGGCTGATGTCAAATTCTATTGCCGTTGCTAATCATGCAGGTGAAAAAATAAATTCTCACGATTATTGATGACCACAATATTAATCTTTATATATTTGTCACAGGAAACATGATTCGTGAAATCATGAGGAAGGGAGAATTGGGGCATTGTTGATAAGGTAAATTAGTTCTATAAATAGCATGCAGCAACCTTGATGAGTGGTGTAATAAATATCAAGGTCACACCTTTCATTTCTGGTTGCAGGGAGTCAACGATCTGCAGACTGAAGCTGATCGAACAGTCCAGCAAATCATCATTGGAAATCTAAGCAAAAATTTTTCCAAAAATCCAGATAATTGGGAGGAGGAACAAACTCAAGAGGCCACTGTGGACATGGTCACTGATACCAACATGGCTGAGATTCTAAAATTGAATTGTCCTCAGGATTTGATTGATATTAAAGAAGAAGATGTAATATTTATATTATAAAATCTTAATTTAACCTCCAACTATTTTTTAAAACTATTTATCTTCACAGCTTGTTGTTTGGGTTGACCCTCTCGATGGTACTGCAGAGTACACTCTAGGTATTACATAAACATCAAAGTTATACTTTCTAAATTTACTGTATAATTTCGTCATTATTATTAGGAATGTTTGATAGCGTTACCGTTCTAATCGGTATCTCCTACAAGGATCGAGCAATCGGTGGAGTAATCCATCAACCTTATTATAACTTCCAAAGCAATTCGGGTACAGTGGGCCGAACTATTGGGGTATTCCCGGTGTCGGAGTTGTGGTTTCCAGCCTTCAACCTCCATCTGAGACCAAGAGAGTTCTCGTCACTACTAGGGGTCATGGAACGCCTGTCGTCCAACAGGCTCTTGAAGCTCTTAAACCGGATGAAATCCGCCGAGTAGGTGGCGCTGGATTCAAGGTATTTTGAAACCAAAATTATGATTATAGAAAGAATTAATATTTCATACATTTTTACAGGTTCTTTTATTGATGGAGGGTCAGGCCACTGCCTATGTTTTTGCTAGTCCAGGTTGTAAGAAATGGGATACTTGCGCTCCTGAAGGTATATATTCTAATTTTTTTTTGTTTTGTTTTAAAATTAAATAGCTAATATGTATATTTTTTTCAAATTTAACAGCTATTTTGAGTGCAATGGGAGGCCGCTTGACTGATATTCACGGTAATCTGTATTTGTATGGATCGGGTGTGGAAACATCCAAACAAAAGAGGAGTACTGGCCACTGCCAAGGCTGCTGACCACCAGTGGGTTCGTCGACACGATTCCGGACGCTGTTAAGCAGCTTTTGCAATGATTCTTTTACCCATTCCATTGAAATATAAAGCTCAATTTTTTTTAAAGGATTGATTGCCATTTGGTAGTAAAATTCATAATTATCTACGTTTGTATATGTGTATCGATAAGGATGGTGTTATACTGTCATGTTGTGAGGCCTTACCTGTTTTGATATTCATTACAATCAAAATATCATTTTTCTTCAATGGTAAAAGCATTCGTAATTTTGTTTTTGGATGCCCAGGACAATTTTTTTATAGAGCATCGCAGATAGAATTTTTCACGGAATCATTCATGTTTTTAAATGCTGATTCTGATACTCATTATTGCAATTACACTCGATGAAGTTTGATTGAAAATCGCTCAGAATTTAACTTTTGAAAAAGTTCGCCGATGATAGTTGACCGTTCCGGCTTCCATCAGGATGTAATGGGTATACGCGGAACCATCATCGTGGATGGGCGATGGTCACATCCCTATATTTTAGGACTATAAACAACCTACGGCCTTGCTTTTGGATCACCTTCAACCTTCATAACTGAACCGTAGTCACCGTAGATCGTACTCAGGAAGAGCCAGGTAATAAAAATAGACAATTAAATATAGGAATACACGAGGGGAGTCCCCTTCAATTTTACTCGGGAGAAAAGGGTTTCTTCAATCATTCAATGACAAGAAAGCGGTGGAAAATCCGAATGCGAGGCTACTGTCTTTGGCTGTCGGAACTAATATCATTTGTGGCTGTTGTTGTCAACCGGTCAGTTTTTCGGCCTACTTACCAACCTGTTTTGCGCCTACTTTATCAGCTAACTTGCCGGCCGTTTTATCAACAAATTTGAGTTGTTTTGAAGCTGATTCAATGGAACCTAGTTACTTAAGTGATACATAACAACCCGGCGAGCTTCAAAGTGCGCTTTGCTATCGTTTTTACCATTAACGCCCATTTGCCGGTCGTCCTATCTTTTCTTCTTCTTCTTTTTTTTTTTTGTTTGATCTCTTGACGTTTGTCCTATTTATTCAAGATCACCTGGTCCATGCTCAATCAGTCTAGTTTTTTTGTTTTAATCCAGTCACAAGTTCCTATATAAATCGCCATGGCCGCTTCTCCAGTATTTTTACGGCTAATGTCAAATGCCATTGCCGTAGCTAATCATGCAGGTGATATAACAAGCTCGTGAATTATCAGCCTATTAATTAGAAAGTGATTTTACAAACCCAATATTGAAATATGAAGTTTAGTTATTATTCGTTACATATTAATTTTTAGTTACATCTATAGCCTATTCCAAAACCTGTCGAGTTTATTTGCTAAAGCAAAACTCTCAGTAATAAAAATTCACAATATTATTGATGACCGCATCATTATTCTGTATATTTGTCACAGGAAAGATGATTCGAGAAATCATGAGGAAGGGAGAATTGGACATTGTTGATAAGGTAAATTATTTCTAGGAATTGGATGCAGTAACCAGTGATGATAATTACCAATGTCAACCTTTCATTTTTGGTTTTAGGGAGACGACGATCTTCAGACTGAAGCCGATCGAACAGTCCAGCAGTTCATCATTGGAAATCTAATCAAGAACTTTCCAAAAATCAAAATTATCGGTGAGGAGGATCAACCCAGGAGGCCTCTGGTGAACATGATCACTGATACAAATATTGCTGAAATTCTGTCATTGGAACTGTCCTCAAGGATTTGATTGACGTTAAAGAGGAAGATGTAATATTTATATTTTAAAAACTAAATTTGACCGCCACTTTTTAAAAACTATTATACCATCACAGCTTGTCGTTTGGGTTGACCCTCTCGATGGTACTGCAGAGTATATTTTAGGTAATTTTAAAAATAAATTAAGCTACTTTTTAAAGTTGATGTATTAGTGATTTCTCCATTATATTATTAGGAAATGTTTAATATCGTTTCCGTCCTCATCGGCATCTCCTACAATGATCGACCTATCGGTGGAGTAGTCCATCAGCCTTATTACAAACATAAAGGGGACTGTGGGCCGTACTATTTGGGGTATTCCCGGTGTCGGAGTTGGTGGTTTCCAGCCTCAACAACCATCTGAGAACAAGAAGGTTCTCGTCACTACGAAGGGTCACAAAACACCTGTTGTCCAACAAGTTCTTGAAGCTCTTAAAACGGATGAAATCCGCCGAGAAGGCGGCGCTGGACTCAAGGTATATTTGAAACAATCTATTTCTACAAGAATAGAAAGACTCAAAATTATGATTGTTATATAGGTTGCTTTTATTAATGGAGGGTAAGGCCACTGCCTATGTTTTTACAAGTCCGGCTGGTAAGAAATTGGAGAAACTTGCGCTCCTGAAGGTATTTTTCTAAATGCTTGATTTGAGATTAAATAGTTTAATTATTTTATATTTTTTTTCATAGCTATTTTAAGTGCAATGGGGAGGTCGCTTGACTGATTATTCACGGTAATTTGTATTTGTATGGATCGGAAGTAGAACATTCAAACAAAGGAGGAGTACTGGCCACTGCCAAGGCTGCTGACCACCAGTGGTTTGTTGACACGATTCCGGACGCTGTTAAGCAGCTTTTGCAATGATTCACCAATTCTATGCGAACTAGTTGTTAATATGTAGTAACATTTCTTTTCCTTTATTTTATAATTTTTTAAAAAAGCATTCATTGCCATTTTGTACTAAAATTTATCTCCGTTTCTGTGTGTGTCAATAAGGATGGTGTCGCCAGGCTTTACCTGTATGATCTTCATCACAGAAAAAATATAATTAATACCTTAAATGGTTAATGCTTTTTTCAAGATAATTCTTTTCTAACCTACATTGGTCAATGAAGACAAATTGAAATAGTCTAAAACACCTGATAAGAAATTGATAAAATTGCATACTTTGTCGTAAGACGCTTCGATCTTTGCAAACGACTTCTTTAGCTTAGAAAGTGTATCTATAAAGGTGACTTCTACTCAAACTGATAGAACATTGATAAAATATGGAACGCTCAGCTAAGTATTTCACTTTGACCCTTGAGAGTTACGAAGAGCTTGAGGAGAGAGTGGACGAGTTGAATAATACCGGAGAAACTCCATTCCGAAACGGGGATGAATGAAGATTGCATCAACCAGATTACTATTTGGAACACTGAACCAGCTTACTGCAAGACAAACGATGAGCAACCAAACTACCTTGTGATCGAAAACCCCATCATCAAGAACTGGGATGAATGGGGTGCATCACTCATAGCACATTTCTTTAAAGAATCATCGGCAGTCCTACTCGAAACGGAAGAGGATCCCGGAATTAAACCTACCGATGAGAAAGAGGTCAGGTATGAAAATCTTGTCAACGAAGAATCAGAAGCTGAGAAAAATGTAACCAAGAAGCGTTCAATGGAAAACCAGCCGTTATGGAGGTCGCCCAAAAAGATACAATGACGGAGACTTTATTCACGTTGACTAGCGCGAATTTTGAAGAGCTGAAAAAGAGAATGAATGATGAAGGAAGAGTTTACTACGAAGTGAGAGAGAATAAATCAGAGATTAGCCAAGATGTAGGCAGCACCATCACGATTTGGAACAAGGACCGGAAGCCAGATGGACGACCAAATTACGTTGTGACTGAAACCCCAATCACTAACTGGAATGATTGTAGGGAATCCCTAATCAAGATTTCCCCAGAACAGGCATCATGTGACCAAGTTAAGACAAAAGATGAGAAGCCTAATAAAATCCCGATCCTGAACTGTGCCGATCATTTTTCCTCACTGAAGAAAAATTTCATGCAAAAATCTACCGCACTTCCGGACAACAAGGATTCGGTATTGATACCAACCGAACAGCCCGCTAAAAAGTCGATGAAGAAGAAGGTAAAGCACCGGCTTTGGAATCTCCCCATTTGGGAATTTGTCCTAGCAAACTATTCCGGTGAAGATGTTGAAGAGAAGCCCAAATACATCAAGGTTATTGAGCAGCCGATCGTTGATTCAGTTCCCTGGCATGCTGTTGAGGACTAGGAATAAAGGGTTGAATAATAGAATAGAGCGTATTTTTCCGGACCAAGAATGAAGTAGTCCGCCACCGTCATGAATATTCGTTCATTAAACCTTATTAATGGTTAAAAATGAAATGTAATCCTATTTAGATTCTATATGAATTGTCGTGTTTGTATATGTGCTTTTGACTACGTTCTTCAAAATTCAAGCAATCATGATGATCACGAAAAAATTATTGTTAAACATTACATTCCGTTTTATGTGTGTGATTTAACTTTTGTACACTGCTCTGTAAGTTTTCAATATACATTTTTAAAAAGAGTTTAGAGCGATAGTGTTTCTTCATTAATTTAAGCTATTTTTTTAATTACAAGAGCCAAAATCTAACTTATGAGTTGTGCAGCGTACCTTTTAACTTAGGGAGTATACACGCATTACGGTATCTAGTATTTTCTTAAAATTTTGGCGGGAAATCAATATGGGCCAGCTAGAAAGAATTAAAATGAAGTTGAAAAGTCATTTGAATTTTTCACCGAAACGCACGAGCTTTTGATCAGATTCTGTCATTCTGGAAACGAGAAATCGAAAGCCGAAAGATCGGTCAATATTGAAAGTTTAAAATCGTATTACTTGAGTAGAATAATATAAAACTGTCAACCCCGCATACCCGCAGTATTATGACATTTCTCCCGAGCCGCCCGATCGGCCAATTTATTCGAGCTATTTTTTTTTCTGCTACATACTTTGTATTGAAATTAGGAGTTTGGAAACTTGTTCTGCTCATACATAATCCAGTTAGGAGTTTTGGTTTATTGGCAAAGTTCTTTCTATTATCCCGCAACCGCCCACTGTACCGGTTCATCATGGCCAATTCTCCAGTACTTTTACGACTCATGTCCAATTCAATTGCCGTCGCTAATCATGCTGGTATAATCTATAATTTAAAAATGCATTCTCACGATTCGTAATTGGTAACCTTCATTTATCTCAGGAAACATTATTCGAGATATCATGAGCAAGGGTGAACTTGGAATTGTGGAAAAAGTAAATTGGCTATAAATATCACAACCTTCACCTCAAGGTTATAATCATATTATATTTTCTGGTTTCAGGGAGTCAATGATCCCCAGACTGAAGCTGATCGTAGAGCCCAGCAGTGCATAATTGGCAATCTGACCAAGAACTTTCCCAAAATCAAGATTATTGGTGAAGAAGATCTTGCCCAGCAGGCCTCTGTTGACATGATCACTGACACAAACACTGAAATCTTGAAATTGAACTGCCCTCAAGACTTGAGTGAAATCAGAGAGGAAGATGTAATATCTATTTTTACACTCTAAGGATTTCTTAATATATTAACATTTTATTATCACAGCTTGTTGTTTGGGTTGACCCTCTGGATGGAACTGCAGAGTATACTGAAGGTCCTTTTACTTTCCTTCTTCAAAATTTGATTTTAAATTAATTTTGTATAATTTTCCTATCTTGATTACAGGCAGATTAGATCACGTTACCGTTCTAATCGGTATCTCACACAATCACCGAGCTATCGGTGGCGTCGTTCATCAACCCTATTTCAACTACAAAGGCAATTCTGGGTCCCTTGGCCGTACTCTTTGGGTATTAATGGCATCGGAGTTGGTGGATTCCAGCCTCTTCCACCCCCTGATAACAAGAAAATTGTCGTTACGACAAGGAGCCATATGACGCCAATTGTCCAAAAGGCTCTTGATGCTCTAAAACCGGACGAAGTCCATCAAGTTGGTGGAGCTGGATTCAAGGTATAGGACTAGCTAACCTAATAAGAATTACATCAAGGTTCTATTTAGTTAATCATTTTTTACAGGTTTTACTGTTAATGGAGGGCCATGCAACTGCCTACGTTTTTCCTAGTCCTGGTTGTAATAAATGGGATACTTGCGCTCCTGAAGGTATAAATTTCCTTATTTTATTTTTCTTCGATAGTAAACTTTTACTTGCTTAATTTTACAGCTATTTTGACTGCAATGGGAGGCCGCTTGACCGACATTCACGGCAATCCGTATTCATATGCGGCGGACGCGGAACTTCCAAATAAGCGAGGAGTATTGGCCACTGCCAAGGTCGCCGACCATCAATGGTTTGTCGACAAGATTCCCGATGCAGTTAAACAAGTTTTGCACTGATTCTTTTATCTACATCTGGACTGGAAAAAAGCCTTTCTTTAACGACCGATTCCAAGATTTCTCCATGAATGCGATTCCAACCAATTCTTACGAAATTTTCCATTTACCTTAAAAAAAAAGTCACGACATTTTGGTTTTAGGCGCCAATTTAACTTAATATAATTTCTTTAGTTGCAATTTTTAACAAATCTCTTCTAAACTATCGTAGATACAAATTTATCCATATTTTCTAATCAATCTCAATTCAAACTATGTTTGAAATCGAGTTTCCTGTCGCAGGATTAATTTAATTTTAAGTCAGGATATTTTTCAAATTCGAAGTTTAGTGCATGGTTATTTAGTTTGTCTGTTGCAATTGTTGTCTGTAACTAATGTCGAATCCGGTGTTCCAGTTATATGTCTACTATATTTATTATACTATCCCTGAAATTTTAAAAAAGAGAACAGCTAATAAAGCTTGTATTTGTCTTGCCTCGTATATTAATTTTTGTTTTCTCTACTCTCTTTATTGTTTCTGTTATTAGGTGTACAACTAACTTAGGTACTTTCCGGATTTGAGGAAGTTCGACATCCCTTTAAGTTTTGTTATCACTTGACCCGGCTTTTAAGTTTGTTACGGATTTCCCCCTTATACTGGAACAGTTGCTGATGCCATCGCGCTGCGCATCTTTTCATTTTCGTAATCGTTTGTAAAAGAAAATCCTTGAAAATTAATTACATTTTTCACCTTTCTTTTCCACATTTGTATTATCACATCTCATTAAAAAAAAGTTAATTAATAACAAAGTGAATTTTTAATCAACCCGTTCCTCCACTGACGAAGAGATGTACTGGCCGGTCGGATGTGAGCATCTCAGCGGCCCGCTTACTGCCGACCACGGCCGCTAATCGAGGAGCATCAAAAGTCGAGTAGACAACGGTACACGTTTGGCTGCTGTCACCTCTGTATTTCTTGCTCTGGAACGAATCCTGCAGAGATCATAAAAATATTAAAAACTTTGATTTCATTGTGCTTGAAAAAGTTATTATCTCACTTGAAGCAGATTGGAGAGTTCGGCGTAAAAATGAGGGTAAGATGGCAATTGGTAGAAGACGATGTGATGGATACCCTTTATAGAGAATCGACGGTAGAAATGGAGGCGCTCCGTGTAGAGCAAGAGCCTCTTTTTACCCAGAAAGAAGCGGTTTCTCACTTGAGCCAGTTTACCCTCCGGAGTGTACTCACAAGCTTGGCCGAAATTGACCTCTTCTTTGTGAAAGTAGTTACGAAGCCGGACGTAATCGTAGTAAGAAGGAACAAAGATGAGAGTGTTGCTCATAAGAGCATCCCCTCGATATTGTGGCAGGATTTTCTTGGTGAAAAACTGGAAGCGATCCTCTGCCGCTTGAGCAGCACTGGAAGTCTGGAATCGGTGGAAGGCTTGAGGTAGCTGGACGACCACCCGACAGACGGCGGCCGACTCGGCCGGTACCGCATTCTCAATCCGCACTTTCCCAGCGAAATTCGTTCCACGTCGAGAAAGAGAGCAGCTGCCTCTGGCAGGACGATGCTGCTAAAGATGAGGTTCTGCCTATAATGAGGCGAGTGGCCATTGAGAGCCCATAAGCGGACACGACCTAAATAATAAATGTTAAAAACTTGAGTTAAAATTTTAAAACAGCTCTTTATATTATATTTACCTAAATCGGTTCCATGCTGCTCTCTAGGCTGGAGGTGAAGATGCTGAAATATTTGAATAACATGATCCCAGTTCTATTAGATTTAAAAAAAATTAAGTTAGTTTTTTTTGTAAATGTATAAAAGGGGAAGGATATAACCTGCATGTACAAGATATCCGTCTGATCCATAATAAGCACTTCGATGCTGCACAAAAAGTCGAATTCATCAGCCAAGAGCGTACGAAGACCCAATGGAGAAGCGATGAGGATATCCGACATGTAAAATCCAGAGTACAACTAAAAAGGAAATAATAAATTAAGAAATGATAAGTCTTATTTCAAATATTTGAAAAATACCCTCAAAGTTCGCTTGGCTACGGCAATACCGAGGCGAAACGAGTCGTCCTTATTTCCTGTGAAAATAGCTTCATATCTTCCGGTTTATGACTCTTTTTCGCTTCATTGGGCTCGTCGTCTTTCTTTGCTCCTTCCTCAGACTCGCCTTCTTCGCCAAATTCCTGGTAAAAGCGTTGCTTATTAAGGATAACACCTTTTTGGGAAGCAAAGAGAAGCCAACTTTTCGACAATCCTGAAATAGTTATCAATGTATTGTTATTCAATAGATAGAAGAGTAGTTTTATGTTTTACTTGACTGCAGAGTTGCGGAGAGGTGTAATGATTAAAACTCGTGGTCGAACGAGACCTTGATCGCGGTATTCGACTTCCTCTGTTGTCATTCCTTTGGTACCACTATTCTTGTCATTCTCAGCTTTTTTACTCAAGTTGGTATTGTGTAGAAGGACTTTGTCACGTGATTTGAGGACGTGATTGAGAGCGTGAAGGCAGTAGACCGTGCGGATATCGTCCCAACGGGTGTGATCCACTTCGGGAAAACAAATGTCGCGATATTCGTGAGCTAAAGAGAACAGTTCGTGCTGTAAGGGAGAAAAGACATCTTCCGGCAGCTGGTTTTACCATGTTTTCAGCATCGGCGAGTGGCCTCTTGTCCAAATTAGCGCACAACTGAGCTCGAACTCCTAAATCTTTGAAAGTGACTCCGGTCTTTAAAACAGGCAAGGAGCCGGGAATGACGTGCTGTTGAACAGTTTCGCCTAGTATGGGTTTAGATTTATCGACGGGATGTTGCGATTTGATTGGAA
>CM057929.1:2882856-2925981 GCA_030141595.1 Chydorus sphaericus
TTTATGTAATCACTCGCTTGAGTTCGCAGAGAAAGAAACGATAAATTTTCTTGTTCTGTCAGACAGGAACGACGACGGTAGGGCTTGCAACGGCCCATTTCGAAACGTTCGATTTAGTTATTTCTTACAAAAATGAGTTGCAACAGTTTACTGATAAATTCTTTAATGATGCCTTGATTTCAAATGTACTTGATTTTTTAAACATTTAGCTTTAGAAGTCTTATCTCTTTTTTTTAAGGCCTTATACGATGTTTGCTTCCCTGTTTGTCCCGTTACGTGACATTTTTCCGATTCCCTCCCTAACTATATCAGCTGGTCTCCCACTAATCTCTTTTTTTTTTGGTTTTCTTTTCTTTTTTCAGGTCAGGAATTTTGGAACAAGGGCGACACATCCTAACAATCCCGGCGTCAAAGCGGACGCCTCCCGTCCCTCCACTGCGTCTGTCAACCTTTGAACCGTTAGGGAGCGTGGGGGCCGAGTACCTCCGATTATTATTCAAGATCCCGGCGGATGAGAGGAAGAGCCCACGGTTAGAAGCTCGTGGGACGGAGCCGACCCCTCCGCCACCTCCCTCCTCGTTGGTGTAAACCTCAATTAATCATCTCCTCACCTCCATCATCCGAAGAAACCGACGATGGAAGACTCAAGAAAAACCTTTGGAAGAAAGCCGGCCAGTTCTTCCGACGGAAGAGAAGAAGGCAGCGCCGGAAGAGGTCAGCGTCGTCCAATAGTGAATGCAACTCTCTCCCCTCATTGTCATCATAGCGCTCTGGCGGATAAATCCAGTGATTATGAAGATATTTGGGGCACTTCCCCTGGCAGACAGTCATGACGATGAAGCGGATGAAGAAGGAGAAGACGAAGAAGAAACTCCGGTAGATCCTAGGACCGGTTGTTTTGGCTCATGAAGAGGATACTACGCTTAGTGAACGCTGTTGCAGTATGAGCAGCGGGCGAAGTTCAGTTTCTACGATGGAGAAACCGGCATCTGAGCACCCAATCAGCTCACCGGCCTCTAGGTCTCTCACGAGTAGTCCAGAACAATTAGTTGATCTGATAGAGCCAGAAGTGACGATCGAGCCACCGGAATCCTTTCAAGGAGGAGCGCAAATCCATTACCATTATTGAAATTTCGTCACAGTCCTGTTCCAATTGAAGCAGAGAATGATGATTGCGGTGGTCCTGAAGACAAGGAAAACAATGTACCAGAGCCTCCAGCACTCGTCATTTTAGCTGAGGATGCGATGATTGCCGTACGGAGGAGGAGTTGTAGTTCTAATGAGAGCAACAACAACAGCCGGAATAACAGCCGGAGGACGTCTCCACTCTATTCTGAGCCAGCGGATGCGATACCACCTAATCAGCAGCCTCCTCCATCCTGGACGAAGAAGCAACAACAGCAGCTCGGGCGCCCACTACCTCAGCCTCCTGCTTCCGGCGTAACTGCATCCATGGATTTTCAAACATTCACCAAAGACGGATACGTCCGCTGCACCTTGCCTCCTTTACCTCAATCCAGCAGTTCTACTACGATCCATCCTAATAGAGTGACAGTACTCCCATCCATCACTTCTTCCGGTCCGATGAATAACAGGAGTAAACAAGTCGTGATGCCGAAACCTCCCCGACAAATTCCTGCTGTCACCGTTCGGGATCCTCCACCTGCTCCTTCTGCTGTGTATTTGCCTACGGCCACTGAAGATGACTCTCTCACAATCCAGGTGAGGAAATCAATTAGAAGACTAGAAATAATAAAAAGAATAAATATGTAAAGTCATGCCATCTGGAAATAGTAAACTAATTGATTCCATCTTTGAATATATTTTAGGAGGTGTTGACGGCCTTGTACCCTACCGTATCGTCGCCCTCTAGCAGGACGCCAACTCCGCCTCACTCGTCTCCAATCCGACACGGACAGCAGCAGATGGCCAAGCAGAGAGTTTCAGCCTATGATAATCTTTTATCCGGCTCGGCCGGTGACCTGGATGATGAAGACGAAATAGAGGCAGAAGAAGGGCAAGACCATGACGTCTCTAGCGATGAAGGGACCGTGACGGGAATTTTCAGAGCCGTGGGACAGCACCCGATGGGACCGTCTACTCTCATCAAACTCTCCGCGTGGAAGCCTCCGAGCCGGTGGTACGAATGGCCGCCGGAAGCGCGCCTCTTTACTTCCGCAGAGTACGCTCAATACTGCGACTGCCAGTAGCTCATCAACGGATGCTGGAATTGGGACCCTCAGTGATTTTGAAACGCTCAGAACGAACAACGAATTGCCCGTCATTTCAAGCCGACCTCCACCAGTGCCTACTTTACTCCGGGCTAGAAGTTTTAAAGATAAAATGGACCCACTTTTAGCCGCTCCCCGTCTTTTAGCTCTTCGATCAGCTTGCAATAGTCAGGCCGGCAAGAACCTTCAGGTTTATTTTTTTTCTCTAAAATTAAAATTTGATTTATTATTAAATTTATTTTCTTTTTATTATAGGTGCTCATCATCCAACTAGGGCGGGACTGCACAACAACATTTGGCCGAAGTTTGCAGAATTTTTTACAATGCACTCGAGAGGCTAAAGAACAGCGGGCCGCCCCTGTCCTTCGAAACGTTCGCCAATTCATTTCGGGTAAAAATATAAGCTTTCTACCGCCAAGTCGTAAACTATTAAACGGGCAGTAGTGTGTGTGAAGATGGTAAAACAACTCACGGTCAGAGCAGTAAAACAAACAACGGAATATGCAAATCAAACGATCAAAACTCACGAAAATGCATTTTAATTTTTGTTTTTCTCTTTTTAAAGGTATTAAAAATTTCTTGGTTCAACATGGTGAACCAGCTTTTGATTCTGCTCTGCTCGACATCCGCTCAAAGTTGAAATCCAACGAATTCCTCAACGTCGATGTGGTGCTGGAACTTGTGCTCCACCAGCTCGTCACTCTACCATTACGGTTGAATCCAATTTTCTAAATATTAGTAATTTCCGATTTTGAAAAAAAGTTTCCTATTGCGTTATACAGGTCCCACCTGTACAAATTATTGGGGCAGGAAGCCGTGGCTGCCGGAAGCGTTCAGCAACTGCTGGCTGGAATCAAGCTAGCTCGAGAGATACATCCATCCAGCTTGGGACTTAAAGAAGGCCAATCGCCTCCTTCTACAGAGGTGCTGGCCCGTGCCTCATCCAGCCTCGACCGGTTACAGAAAGCTGCTTCACCGCTGGATAAATTAGAGCAACTGCTCGACGCCTGCGCTGCCATCTACAATCACGCAGCAGAAACGTGTGGAGAGGCCGTTGCGGCCGAAGACTTTTTACCTCTGCTGGCCTGGCTTCTGGCTCACTGTGGATTCTCAACGGCCGAAATGGAAGCGGATTTCATGTGGGCTCTACTTCAACCATCTCTACTAGCCGGTGAAGGTGGCTACTTCCTAACAGCCCTCAGTTCAGCTGCCCAGCTTTTAAAGAATCTTCAATCTCGGCCGGCTTCACCTTCAGACTGCGGCAGCTGGATGGGCACGCTCACTTCCATCCCAGAATGCGCTGGAGGAGTCCTCCCTCAACAGCCTTGTGTTCTCAAAGTCCTAGTTGCTGATGAGAACCAAAGCAGCCTGCTGGCCCGAACGGTTCCGCTCCGACCTTCTATGACGGTCCGTGATGTCACCAAGTTGCTGGCCCTGAAATTAAAGCTATCCAATCCGCAGGATTTTACTCTTGTGGCTCTCATCGACGGCCAAGGTAAAATGCCTTTTTAAAAAATAAATTTATCTTTCAAATCAGGTTTAATCGTCGTGTTAACTGTTAATCCACTCGCTCGTAAATCAATCCTTGTGTTTTTCATTATCTAGACGTGTAAGCCCACTAATTGATTGGTATTTTTGGTTAATTTCGGCAGCTGGAACAGGTTTTTTGTGTCGAGAGCCATAAATGGTCTTGTTTTTATGGTTAGAAACTAAACTTTGAACTCTGGAAATTACACCGTAAAAGAAGTTAAACTTTTTTGTAGATCACGTGTTTTTAAAAGTAATCTACTTGATCGCTGGAATGTGCTACTTTCCGCCTCTGTATAAAAGATAAGACAATGCTGATAAAGCGTGCCTAGTTTAATTAGGTGATGTCATATTACTAGTGTCGAGAAAGTCGTGATGGAACGGTATATCTCTAGGGTGAATAAACACTCATCGCGTGTTGACGCGGATGTAATCAAAAGTTCAATTGAAAACCTGTTTTTAACAAAATATAATTACACATATTGATCAAACATGTCTTATTATTTCTTTCTCTAATTTAGAAATCCAGCTACCCGAGACGGAAAACCCACAAACGTGGATCAGCAGCCACCAAGTTTCAACGGCTTCAGCGCCGTTGTTGGGTAACGGCGTCAGCGGAGTGGAGCGAACCGGCTGCATCACCTTCGCCTTCCGGCGTCAAGACGCCAAGATTGCTTGGCCTCGCCAAATCAATGCTTGAATTACACGCATAGAACTATTGTTAGACGACGCCATCATCATCCTCCTCCTCCATGTTGTTTTCTTTTTTTGCTCCCTAAAAGGGCACGAAAGAGACGAATCACGAAAAAGGGAATCGCCTCCCTCTTTCTTTTTTTTTACTTTAAGAGCGTGAATCATAACCAATGTTTCTGCTGCTGCACCTCTCGTCGAAAACACAAATTTGCAAGACTCAAAAAATCAGCAGACGACACTTATTGGTTTTGATGAAAATGCTCTTTTACATATTTTCTTGATGTATAAATTCTCAATATCTGTTTTTTTTGCTTGACAACAACTCCTTTTATGAATACATATTTTCTAATCGCGTGCGAAACAAACTGAAACAAATAAGCCACAGATGTTTTTAATGGAATATGACATCAGCTGGAAAACGGGATCGACTCGTATTTTCAAAGGGTGTTGCCACATTCTTAACGTTATAATAGAAAAATAAAAAAGTACGCCCTTAGCGTGGAAAGAGAATAAAATGTAAACCAGCTCCATAGAAGAGAGGAAGACTACCATACTTGGGCAAGAGAGGGAAAAAATCGCTCCCATCTTGGAAAACCGAAATGGCCTCGGGCGGTGAATAACAAAAGTCCCGGGACGTCTCTAAACAAAATGGTGCCATGTCTATGTCACCTTTTACTTCTACTTCATTGCTCCCCTTTACTTAAATCGGTCGATTTCGTCATTGACAGCTCTGATTTATTTGTACAATGTATGGGAATAAAGGTCACGGGGGGTATGAAACGTTTAAGAACTGCTGATCTTGATTCCTTTTTAAAAAAGCGGGCGAGGCGAAGAATGAATCATCACGGCGTGAAAAGATGGCCGTGTATGGGAGCCCTTTTTTTTCTTGAAAAAAAGGTGAGGTGAGCACCCAAAAAAAAAAATATCTTGAAGGGGGCGTGGGGAAAGTACCACACCAAGCCGAGCCGGAAAAATCCATGACCAAAAACGGGCGCCAAAGTCATATAATATATCGGATGCAGCTCTAAATATCGATAATTAAGCTGCCTCACCGTCATGAGACTTTCCAGTCATCATATTTTCATAATCGTGAAATATACCTCTTTTGAAATGTAAATCAACTTTCTAAATTAAGAAATTCATTTTTATTATCTAATCAGGCCAAGAATGGCATTCTAATCAATAATCGTTCGATTCTGCAAATTTTGAAACGAAAGCTCGTTAAGTATCGATATCACACTAGCAGCGCGATACTTAAATCAAGGCGGCGCGAAGGAAATTCTTTCAGGGAACGGTCACTCCGTCTCTGACTCTCGTCTTGCACGCTTCTTCCTTTTCGAGTTTCTCCGAGTATTTTTGAGCCGCACACGCATCCGAAACCCAAATCTTCATCACTATGCGTGAAATCGTCCACCTTCAAGCCGGCCAGTGCGGAAACCAGATTGGTTCTAAGGTAATTTCATTGCATGTCATTCAGTAAATCACGTATTTGTCGATGGTGTGTGAGGGAAGGGATTTCCATTTTATGACGGTTGGGGAGGATGCCGGTATAATGGCTGACGTGTAGTACGGGCTAGGGAGGTACCGGGTGGGGAGAAGGCCGCGCCCTTCTCTTTTGACGGATCCGCGGTTCGAGTTCGGTCTCTTGCTCTACACGAGGCAATTGCACCGGTTTTAACTAGTTCATGTGTCACAATCCCTAGAGATTTTTGCATCGATTTCTAATTCTTTATTTTAAATGTGAATCTCGATAGTTCTGGGAGATCATTTCCGATGAACATGGCGTCGACCCAGAAGGCAAATATGTCGGTGACAGCCCCCTCCAGTTGGAACGCATCAACGTCTACTACAATGAGGCTTCCAGTAAGTTATACACTTTTTTGTACAGTTTTATTGAATGCATTTCTTAATTATGATGTGCTTGTAGGTGGAAAGTATGTCCCCCGTGCAGTTCTGGTTGACTTGGAACCTGGAACCATGGACTCTGTTCGCTCTGGACCCTACGGAAGGATCTTCCGCCCAGACAACTTTGTCTTCGGTCAGAGTGGTGCTGGCAACAACTGGGCCAAGGGCCACTACACTGAGGGAGCTGAGCTTGTAGACTCTGTCTTGGATGTAGTCCGGAAGGAGGCTGAGAACTGTGACTGTCTTCAGGTAAATTCTTATTGTAATTTTCTACTTCTAGCAGTTTCTAACTTAAATTCTTCATTAGGGATTCCAATTGGCCCACTCCTTGGGAGGTGGTACCGGATCTGGCATGGGAACTTTGTTGATCTCCAAAATTCGTGAAGAATACCCCGACCGCATCATGAACACATTCTCAGTTGTCCCCTCCCCCAAGGTGAATATTGAACCATATGTTCCTACTGCAAATGCTCTTAGTTGTCTAGTCGTAGTTTTAGATATGCATTTATGTGAAGATGACTAATTCTTCCTGTTAGCTCCTTTTTTATTCACGTCATGTTATGTAAGATGCTTATTGTCGGTATGTCAAAACTTTTTTTCGTCGCTTAGGTGTCCGACACTGTGGTGGAGCCGTACAATGCAACCCTCTCCGTCCATCAACTGGTTGAAAACACAGACGAAACCTTCTGTATTGACAACGAGGCCCTCTATGACATCTGCTTCCGCACGCTTAAACTCACCTCCCCTACATATGGCGACCTCAACCATTTAGTTTCGGTGAGTGATCAAAACTCTTCTTCTTTCTTTTAAAGGTTTCGGAAGTCGTCGTGGAACCGTACAATGCCACTTTAACGATGTACGGTCTAGTCGAAGAGGTCGACTCCGTCTTCTGTATCGATAACGAAGCTCTTTATGGTATTTGCTTCCGTACGCTCAGGTTGGATACACCAACTTTCGTCGACCTTAATAAAATCATCTCCGTAACCAAGCGACGAGCGGAATCTTTTGATCACATTCTCAATCATTCATCTAATTGGAATTTCTCAATTATAGGTGACCATGTCTGGTGTGACTACCTGTCTCCGTTTCCCTGGCCAGTTGAACGCTGATTTGCGTAAGCTTGCCGTCAACATGGTTCCCTTCCCGCGTCTCCACTTCTTCATGCCCGGATTCGCCCCACTGACGGCCCGCGGTTCCCAACAGTACCGCGCCCTCTCTGTTCCCGAACTCACCCAGCAGGTATGACTCATAAAATTGATGATGCAAGCTTCATTGCGGTTAATAATGTATATATTTTAAAATAAAAAATAGATGTTCGACGCCAAAAACATGATGGCTGCTTGCGATCCCCGTCACGGTCGGTACTTGACTGTTGCCGCCATCTTCCGTGGTCGCATGTCGATGAAGGAAGTTGACGAGCAGATGTTGAACGTGCAGAACAAGAACTCTTCCTACTTCGTGGAATGGATCCCGAACAACGTGAAGACAGCCGTGTGCGACATTCCACCCAGGGGACTCAAGATGGCTGCCACTTTCATCGGAAACTCGACCGCTATCCAAGAGATCTTCAAGCGCATCTCCGAGCAGTTCACTGCTATGTTCCGCCGCAAGGCTTTCCTCCATTGGTACACTGGCGAGGGCATGGATGAGATGGAGTTCACTGAGGCCGAGTCCAACATGAACGATCTCGTCTCCGAGTATCAGCAATACCAGGTAACGTTTTTAACTTACATGAAATATTTAATCTTTGTACTAATTATCATTTAAATTAATAGGAAGCTACTGTTGATGATGGAGAGTTCGTCGAGGAAGACAACCAGGAAGAAGAGACAGCTTAAATCCAGAGAAAATGCATGACGTTACGGAGTGAACACCTTAAAGTATAGATAACTAAAATTGGGGGAAAGCAAATTTTTTCGCAATCTTTGGGGTTCTCTTTTTTCGCCACCTAAAAAATATTAATAAACACCAGTTGCTTGAACTCGATTCGACAACAGTTGAGTGCTTTTTTTTAACTTTTTTTTTTTAAGCGTAACATAGTTTCTGTCAATATAGGATTTTAAAATCTCGTAAGATAAAAAGCATTCCGGTGCCAAAAGAACAAATTGTAGGTGTGAAGTTGACGTTTTCCTGCTTGCTTTCTGTCTTTTTAGATATAATATTTCCCCCTATTTCTTCTCCTTGGAAAAAAGAGTACTTTGTGTTCTTTCTTGTACGCGTTAGCTTTCCCCCAATTTTCTGCAAGTGGAGGTTATTAATTGGAAGCTTGTCTTTTTTGTGAACCATCTCCCTCTGATCAATATGAATAAAAAGTTTGGGAGCTTAAATATAAAGATTTTGGTGTCATTTTATTTGTCAAATTTATTCTGGTTAACAGCACTAACTAGAAACATGCGGAAATTTATCTGAGCGTAGGTAGTGGACTAATTTTGGAAGAGACGAGATTATTTGAAAGATACATTGAAAAGTTAGAAGTTTTTTTTCTCCTTTAGTTGGTAATCTATCGAGATTAATAGTCTAGGTCTTTGTTGTACAAGATCTCGGTTTCTTGAACGTGACCAGATTGTCATTTAAGTGATTATTTTGGCTGAATATCTTAGTTTTGTCGTGCCAAAAGGCTCAATTCACCGATTAAAAGAGGACAAGAGCTTATAAAATTTAATAATTTTGGCAGGGAATTCAAAGCCTTGTTTGTTTATAGATTCAATACCAACTAATAATAAGTTGTTTTGATAAAGGGAACAAAATGAACAAATCAATAAGCTGGGATTTACTTTTTATTTCATCAATGTCTCATGTACAGTTTCATGTTCTACATCTTCTTGGATCAGTGTGAATTTCTTAAGCCTCTCCTCGGTAGTCCTTGAGGTGGGTCAAAATCCAGGCAGGAACAAAACACACACCAACGGAAATGGCTGAAAGGTAGATGACTTTCTCCTGAAATAGAAAGAAGAAAGTGCATAATTTAGTAACAAGACAATTATTCACATCATTAGTTATTTTAAAATTAATCTGTGTCAAGTAAGTTATTGGCAGAGTTTGTACGGAACAACTTGAGTTTAGATGAACTATTAAAACAACCACAGTAGCTGAAGTAGCAACACAATCAAATTAGTTAAATCTAAGCTTGGACTATGTATTTCACAGATTATTTCTTTCTTTATGCTGTAAAAGGAATCCTAACTGGTTTAGAAGGCGAACGTGATGTTACATACCGCAGCCGAAAGTTTAACGGTTGGGGGTCCAGAAATGACGCTGGTTCTCATCTGGAAGCCGTTCCTTCCAGCCAAAGAAGTAATCATTGGGAGTGCTTTGCGTGCGACCAACATTTTGTTTTGCTAAAATGTAGTTGAAGAGACCGGTAAAATGCTTTTTGGCGATATCTCTAGCTCTCAACCTTCTCTACAATTACACAGAATGGCTGCCGTGAAGGACTACCCTACGTTGCCAGATGGAAAATTTTTTTTTTTCAGAATTCAATTTAATTAGTTTTTTTCTACGGGTACGTGAATAATTGCTTAGGTTAACAGTTGTAATATAAACCTACACACGTTTTCAGGAAAGTGGCTTATTCTTTTTAATATTTAAAAAATATTTTTGTGTTTAAAAAAGTTAAATTTATGACTGACTTCATTCTGATTACTGGCTATGATTTAATTTGTTTAAATCTATTGTAATCAAGCTTGTGATAAATTGTCTCTAGTAGAATGTTTATGTAAATAAAGACAGATATTTGAATCAGTTTGAAGATTGTGTAATAATTAAGATAATTTCATCACTTTAGAAGGCACTTCAATAGCAGCTTCTTCATCATCTTCTTCATCTTCCTCCTCTTCTGAATTCAATACATTTTGAGTACCTGCTATAAAAAATATACTTTTGAAAAAAATTTGATTTAATTCATAACTTTTTTTTAAACATACCTTGTGTAACAGGATTTCCAGATTGATTTTCTATACATTTGGTCAAGTAGGTATTTGTTTCCTTTTGAAAAACCTCCAATGCAGATGTCAGAGCTGATTTCCCTTCACCCACACTAAATGTCATACTTTTCAGAACCGATTCTGTAGAACCAGGTCCTGAGAAATTCACTGTGATGCTCATTTTTCAATTTCTCTGCTGTCAAATCTCCTATTGAACCAGAAGAAAATGTAAACTATGATTCATAAAATCAACTTTAGAGACTTTACCACTTCAATAAAATGACACATGTGCACAAAAGATTTTTGTTATGAAGTAGTTTTCACGCAGATACAGACAGTCAAGCTGATACGCTTACAAATTAGAACACATTCTCAAAAATAACTCACATGTAGCGACCACGAGTAATTCACGATTCCTATGCTGCTCTGCAGCGCCCTCACATTCTCGTGCTCACCGTCGTCTGCTCATCCCCTCCATACCACCTTGCGCAGTTGCGCACCACGAAAGGAGATCACTCTTATATAATTTGGATTGAATTACTTTTTCCAGTTATCTAAAATTACTTTCTAAATCAGTGATATACATTTGTGGAGCAAAATGGCTCATTTATTTGATCCAATGATGAACGCTTTCTGTGAACTTGATGAAGATTCTTCATCTCCTCAAACAGTGGAGCTCGCATACGATAAAAAATCGAATATCAACTCTTCTTCCGGTTCCAAACATGTCAAATGGATTGACACTTACTCTGACACGAGAATTGGTCGACAGTCTCGATCAAATGAAGGCTCATTAGATCTCGAGAATTCGACCAAAAATTCTGTTGCCACTTCAGATTATAGTTGTACGTCGAGTGACGCTAATTCACAATTGTCCAATCCAAGCAGTGTTGGCCCCACTCAAGATCAGCAGAAGCAACAGTGTAGTGCACTTCTAGACGATGCTGAGCTGCTGGATGTCGCGGTGCGAACAGCCAATTTAGTGAGGCAGAATCAGCAAACTTTAAGAGAGTTGGGAGAGCTTCAAAAGTTGACCAATAGTTTTCTAGATGAGGTGATGAGTAACCCAGGAAATGAAAGGGTTGCTCTAATTTGGAAGAGGTTTAAAACTGATGAAAAGGAAATATCTAAAAATCAAGATATCAAGAAGGGAAATAACTCATCAGGAGCCAATCAACAATAAAAGAGGAAGCCACCCATTTCATCTTTGATCTCATCCAATCCAATTAATGGTGGAGCTTACCTTTCAAAATTATGATATAATTGTTTGCTGAACTCACGGTTTTCTACTTCCTGTACCTTGCAAATAAATAATCCCTAATTAATGTTTCCCGTGTAAAAAAGCGGAACTCAAATTCTTAAATAATTCAAATGTAATAATGGATTCATTGTATTTTGATTATGCGCTAGTTTTATCTTTGTCAAAATTTTTATTAAATGTTTTGAATGATTTGAAAATATTTGCTCATTTTTACCGTGTACTCGTTTAAAAATGATTATCTTGATATGCCAATATCCTGGATATTCAGCGCAAATAAAAACTTGAGCGAGCACCTCAAAACGGGCTTCACGAAACCAATCCAATTTGTGTACTGATGGAAAACAAATTTGTTTAAAAGGTTCACGTCGGTCGGAAATAATTCAACCTTAATCTTCAATCGATAGACAACTACCTAAAAAAGCGGGGGGGGGGGGGGGGGGGGGGGGGTAATTTGTTTGCGTTCGATATATTTTACATTTAAGTCCGATTTTAATCATGTCAAATTTTAGATTACTCAAAATGCTATGTTAGTGCAAAGATCCTGTTAAAATCCTACTTGTTTCTCTCTTTTAAAGGGCCTAGTTGTGACACTCATTAGTATCAGTAAACCCGTATTCTATAGTTGTTCATCTAGGTTCGTGACTCAAATGCTACGCTTTCCTGAAAACTACTTAAATTCTGAGGGGCTCCTCTCTTCATTTTATTCCTGTGTAGAAGGAAGAGCAATGCTAGGATGACCTTAAATAAAGCTTTAAAACTCCCTCTAAAGGTAGATTTATAGCAGTGCAAGCACAGAGTTCATGTAAACGAGGGTATAGTTCTTTCCCATGGGCGTTGAGTTTAGGTTTACAATTCGCAGAGGGCATTATATATATATATGTTCACTCGGTCACATATTATTATCCTAGTTGGAGAGCACAAAAAATAAAATAATCGTTCTATTTTAAATGTTCACCAGAACCAGGCGTAAGATATTCACGTGACAGCGTCGTGAATATAAATATTTCTAGCATCAGTTGCTATCTCGTCGTGATACTATTTTCAACAACAATGGCTATATTAGCTAGTTCAGTTATAATGTTTTATGCTACATGATCGGGTAATGAATAAAAAAAATTTCTTTGGCGTATTTTCTCGGCGACAGTGGCGGACCTTTGAGCGCACTTGTAAGGTAGTTATTTGCAGAAAAACATTATGAAAAATTTTCAAGTATGTAACTCTTCCACTGTCGCTAGTCTTCCGAGATATTTTTTTCTGTTTCAGGTTAAAATGTTTTTATAATTGGCATGCCATCTTAATTTTCCAATCATTTTCCTAAAATAAATCCTATTTTTTCCGACCATTGCACTACCCTGGTTACGCCGCTGCTGACCCTACTAGTTTCGAACGGTGTCTTTTATTGAAATACAAAATACTGATAAGGATTTAGAAAATAATAATAACTAAGCATATATGTTCAATGTCATTTTATTTTCAACTTGGTAAAATTGCTTTGAAAAAATAGTAGCAAAATCATCACCATGGTAACTGCTGTCATGCCTATCAAATTCGTCTGCTTCAGCCTTCATGTTCTTTTTCAAAAAGTGACACTTGTTTGTTGTTGTTAATCTAGCTTCCTGGAGTAGACAGCAGGATCTCTCTTTCCTGACTATTCAATTGTTGATTTGTTTGATTGCTATATTTCCGAAGGTAAATGTGAAAATCTTTAGAGTTGTTAATTTATGATATTCAATTTCATCTAACCCCTCTTTTTGACAGGACTCATTGGGTCAATAAGGTGAAGGAGTATTTAAATCTATTTCATGTGTATTTCACTATTACATCAATGTGAGGTAACTCATACATATGTAGCTTATTAGCACTATACTTGTTCTTCTTGCTGGTTGATTATCATAAATTCTTTTTCTATCTTATTTTCAGCAATAAGCCCTTGTTTTGAGCCAACAATCTTACAAACTGGTTGCTGTGTATAGCCACCATGGAAGCCAACTCAGATTGGTCCCAGCTCACTCCTGGTCTAGATAAGAAGGTCATTCAAGCTGGGAACAGAGGAAAACGGCCAAGATTTTGGAGTGAGGTAGAAATCAGTGTGGATGACACATCACCTGAACCACTATCACCTTCAGGAGACTTCACCAAGGTCTGCATTGGTTTAGCCTTGGATGAATCGTCTCGCACGTTGCACACTGCCCTACAGCTGATGGACGAGGGGGAAGTGAGTCATTTCAGAGCCAAAAAGTTTGATGACTCTTGGACGATTTTCAAACTCCACCTGTTACGCATTATTGAACTGAAACCGCCACTAGACTGCTGGGACACAGAAGAAGTTCAACGTGTAGCCGGCCAGTTGAAAGAACAAGGAATCTCTCTGTTTCGAGAGAAAAGAATAATCGACGCTTTTCACATCTTTTCACGGTCATTAAAACTAGTCCTTCCATTAGAAGTGCGCTTGAAAACTCCTAAATCCGTCGAAACTAATATTGATTTTGAGCGTGAAATTCGTCAGTTTGTCTCGTCACTTTATAATAACCTTGCAACTTGTCAACTTGACAAGAAAAATTACGCTTCAGCTCTTTATCTGTGCGATCAAGTTTTGGAGCGCAACTCAAATGAAGTCAAAGCCATCTACAGAAAAGCTACAGCTCTAAATGGTAATATTATTCACAAGTATCCCATATTCAAGCGCATCTTTTAATGATTTCTTACGCAGGTTTGAAACGATATCAAGAATCCCTAGCTGCTGTGGAACTTGGATTGACTCTGGAACCGTCCAACAAGGCGCTGCAAACGTTGAAGAGGAGCGCACTAAGTGGTCTAAAAGACCAAGAAGCATACCTCGTAAACGGCATGAGAAAATTCTTTAAATAGACTTTGGTTCAACTGTAATTCATTTGTCCCCCAAGTAATTGAATAAAGTTAATGCATTTCACAGTGAGTGCTTCTTTTTCTTCTTCTTCTTGGGCTCCACTACTGGTACTTCTTCCTCAATTACTCGCTTTGATTCCTTCTTCTTCTTGTGCTCCACTTTGGAGGTTTCTCGTTCTGCGCCTGAGCTTTTGGCCCAATGATTTCGAAGCTCCTTCAATTCTATCATGTTAAAAAATTTAATCAGATAAGAAAAGGTAAAAAAATTGAAATTAATTGAAGATATAACTTACGACAACTGTCGCCGTAAATAGGATGCCTCCTTTTCAAACCTTGGGGCAGCTCGATGGGAATTTTGTTGCAAAAATCGGCCGATTTTTGTTGCGTGCTGATAGGAATGGCATCATTGATGATGGAAATGTTACCGACGACTTCTCGGGAGACGAACTTGAATTTGTTGGATCTGTCAGGCAGGATAAAGTCCATTTGAGCCGGGTTCTGGTGAAGAATCGTCTGATACGCTGCATTATCAGCTTTAAATTTGATAGATTTGGATAAGGATAGCTCCAAGTCTTGAAGCTTTCTGGCATCCATCTATGAATATAAATGTAATGAATTATGAAACCGAATTTTAAATTATTGAAAAATATTACCTGGCTTGGAGTAGTAATTGTCCAAATTTCATAGTCTTTTGAAGACAGCTCTTCAGCTGTGAGGTGGGTTGAAGAGAGTGTCACAGGTGGGAGGTCAAAGTCTCCCTCGATCGAGTTCTTGAATACAGAATGAGACGCGCTCTTTCTTGATTTCTGCTTTTCAGTTTTTTCCTCATCAGATATGCTACTGTCTTCTTCAGATGTGATGTGTTTTTCTTTCTTGACTCGATGAGAGCTCTCGTCATCTTCACTTTCTTCATCATCACTGCTATCTTTAACTGGAAGAATTTTTCCAGTTTTCTTCTTAGCAGGAGAAGCACTTGTTGCTTTAGGTGCCTCTTTCTTCTTGGAAACAATGATTTCAGCTTCAGATGAAGATGCATCACTTTCTTCAGATTCTGATGAGCCTTTAGGCTTTGATTCTTGTTTCTTTCCACCTTTTTTATTGGGTGAGACAGCAGCCACACTCTTTGCTTTAGGTGTCTCTTTCTTCTGAGGACTATTGGTTTCTTTACCATTTGAAGAAGAAGAGGATGAGCTACTATCTTCAGATTCTGATGAGCTTTCAGACTCTTCTTTCTTAGATTTGCCACTTGGTGATTTGTTTTTCAAGGCTGATGGTTTAACAGGAGTAGCAAGTGGCACACTCTTTGCTTTAGGTGTCTCTTTTTTCTGTAGAATATTGGTTTCTTTTTCAGTTGAGGAAGAAGAGGAGCTATCATCTTCAGATTCTGACGAGCTTTCAGAATTTTGTTGTAGCAGCTTGTCAATTGGTGTTTTTGAAGCTGATGGTGGCACATTCTTAGGTTTTAGTGTATCTTTCTTCTGGGAAACAATGATCTCAGCCTCGGATGAGGAGGAATCTTCAGATTCTGATGAGCTTTGTGGTTTCTGTTCTTGTTTTCGTTTCTTGCCACTTGTCACATCTTTACTCTTGAGGGCTGATGGTTTGGCAGGTGTTGCATTCTTTGCTTTTGGTGTCTCTTTTTTCTTGTTGACGGGAACATTGGTTTCTTCTTCGGACGATTCATAGTCTGAGCTTTCTGGCTGTTTGACACTCTTGGTTTTGGTCGACGGTGTGACGGGACTTTCCTTGGGCATTTTCACCATTTTCAAATGTAGAAAGTTTCCAAGAATTTAACGGAGATCATAAAGACTTAAAGAAAAACACCGACTGACTAAGAGAAATGAAGCACGGACAGGAAAAGCGACACGCACAAGCTGTCCCCCCACGTGTTGACAAATTCCTGTTTCGTCTGCTAAATTCATAACGCCATCTATTGCCGATAAATTTATGCTATTCCTTTTTTTTTTTTTTTTTTTTTACTTTCGGGCTTTTTTGGCTACTTTTCCCTTTTGTGAGGGGATTCTGGTTGTCCGGAGTGGGACTAATTTAAAAAAAGAAAAGAAACTTTTATGATACACTTTTCAGATAAAGCTGAAAGAACTCTAATTCTTGATATTAATTCAACCATTTTCTCTGCAAATATCTACCGTACAGGTGCGCTCAAACCTAAAAAGATCCGTCACTGATGATCCTTACACAACAGCGCAAGAAAATATGACAAGGATTTTTTTTTTTCTATTCATTACCCTATCGTATAACGATTTGTCGGAATAGTTGTGAATTTTTATTTATTTATTTTTTCAAATAAAAGCCGAGTACGATTACAGTTTCATAAAAAGTTGATGGATTTACGGAAAGGGGAATGAAATTATTTGTGCAATTTTTTATTCCGTAAGTAGTCACGAGCTTCCTTCAATAGTTCTAAAACTTCAGGACTATCTTCTTCAGTCTCTTTCCATTGATTTTCGTCCAATAATTCGGGATCTTCCTTATCTGGCACATAATCATCATCTTCTTCATCTTCTTTTTCTTCCTCTTCTTCTTCACCGCTATCTTCCAGGAATGAGTCATTCAGGTCGTACTCGTTATCACCTTCCGACTCGTATTCATCGTCGTCCGCCTTCCGTTTTCGTTTAGCTAAAAAGGAGTAAATTATATTAGTGAATGAATGAAAAGTAAAAAAAAAATCAAATTTAATACCAGGTTGACGAGTTTTCTTGGCCTTTGGTGAATCGGCTGTGGCTGCCGGTTGGGCGGGTGGTTGCGTATGTTTGAAATCCCGTTTATGTTGAGGATTTTGTCGATAGCAAGACGTTCCATATTCACATTCCGGCCTGGAATCCGTGGCGTCAGCTGAAGTAGACGGTTGAACTGCATCCTGTTCTGGTTCTGAAGAGTAATCTTCATCACCTGGATGACTGTATTCTGCTTTGTGTGCTGGGTTTCTCCTGTAACACTGCTCACCATATTTGCAAGGTGTCCTTTTCTGTTGGGTTGGTGTCACAGCACTAGCCTGTATAATAAACATTCATTAGCCTTCTAAGAGTATGAAATAGAATGGATTTTAATTTAAGTGTACCTCATCATCTGCTTCAGCAGCTGCCAGCATAGTACCACTGTTATCATTTGCATGCTGGGAATCTTCTCGATTTATAGGTGTTGGCTTGCTAGTTTCTTCAATATTTGCAAGCATATCATTATTCTTTTTGTTGATGTTTTCATTCTTATCTATTGATTGACTCTTGCTGGCAGTACTCCCGTTGGTATCAATGACTGTCAGTGAGCCCTCACCCTTTCTAGCCTGCAATTTTCTCAACATCCATTCAGGTAGTTCTCTTTCATCTTCCTCTTCTGTTTCAGATTTTTGCGGGTCATTTTCAACATTCTCTGTAACATTTCCTTTTCCCGCCTCCTCATCTTTCCTTAAAACTATTGTAAAATGTTTGATTAATAGATTTATAGTATAACATTTAGCTTACTACTAATATTGAGTACATACTTTCTTGTAGATCACTCATAATTATGCTGTAAGTTTCGATCACTATTTAAAAAATCATTTGTAAAATTTTAAGCTCCTCCGTTTGTTATTGTCATCGATATGATTTGAAAGTGACGTTACCTAACTAGGGTTCGGCAACAGAAACTGTTTAATGGGAGAATTGGTTGCTGAAACTCATTAAACCTAGCAGCAGAGGCTAGTGCCTAGCGGTGTAAAGGAAAACCGGATATAGGTGTGAAAAGGACCGGGAAATAAAACCCACCTTATAGCTCCTTTAAGAAATCAATCTTGAAGTTTATAAAAAGCATGTTCCAAGATTTATTTGAACTAGATAGGAATACAATAGGAAAACGGGTGGCACTCAATTTCTCGATTAAAAAATATAATATCATCACATTATAAGTGAAAGAATGTAATACAATTTTAAGTATAAAAGAAGGCATTGGAAGTAGTGGAATAAAAAACTTGATTCTTTAAAATGGATTACGACCAAGCCATTCCCGAAAAATCAGTTCCATCTTTCTGCGGGAATCTTGAGTCGCAACATTGACGGTGGGCACGATCTTGCCCGGATTGAAGTGGAGAACGAAACGGCGCAATTCAGTGTACCCAGAGTGTTCGCTGTATGGCACTCCGTGCAGATAAACGTTGCCAATAATTTTTGGAGCGATAGCGTCGAGACCTTTGATGGCCGTTTTATTATCAAACTCCCATCCGGTTGGATTGAGAGCCAGAATGTGCGTGAAAGATGACTTTGATCCATCCAACATCCCCTTCAATTTTGGCGGTTTCACTTCTTTCATGTTGAGGACGTGGACTTGGGCGGCCTTTGAGTCCACAACGAGCCGCTTGGATACTTCAGGATCCTCGAGGCATTTAAGGATCCTCCTCTTTTCAGTTGGAGCCCAAACTTTACAATTGAGCTCCTCGGCAGCGGCCATAAAGACCTTCTCTTTACCGATGGTGTAGCTCCCGCAGACTACCAATAGTTTCGGATGCTTGTTTGCGTATTTCCGCACAAGGCGGCGCACGTAGCTAAGGACCTCTTCCTGTGGAGGAAAATTATAATCACGATCACAGTAGGTCGTGTCTAAATAGAGCTCGTCGATCGGGCGGTAGTTTAACGGTTTTATTGACTCCATGGAAGGGTGAGCTCGAAAGTCTCCAACGTGAAGGATGGTTCGGCCGGTAGTAAACCGAAATAGGAACATAACAGCCCCTAATATATAATTCAAAATCATTAAATTTTAAAAACTAAAAATATGATGAACTAAAGTTGTATACCTGGGCAATGATTGGCATCAAAGAGGATCACTTCAACACCTGCGATGACGCGAGATTCGTTTAACGGAAGAACACGCACCAAATTCGCATCTAATTTAGTGTTCATGAGGACTAGATTTGCTGTGACTTGGCTGCAATACATTGGTTTATCCAGCCACTTTCCCAAGCCTCGATAATGGTCGTAATGATAGTGACTCAGGAAATAATGAGTCACACCTTTAATTCTTCCATAGTTGAAGGCATCTACGGTGAATCCTGTTCCAGGAATCAGACGATAAAAAGGGCATTTCTGTTCACCTAAAAATAAAAAGTAAATTAATAATTATTAAATAAAGAAATTCAGTTAAATTTAATACCTCTAGGCTCGGCTGTTCCTTGCTCTTCTCTGCTGTTATTCCGGGCCGTTCCCCGACGGACAGTTGTGCCACCAGTGGCACCACCCCGCATTCTAGACATCAAACTGGACCATTCTGCTCTGCCATTACGCTGCACTTCCTCTTGCTGATTGATGGTTGAAGAAGAAGAAGAGGGCGACAGTGGACCGTCCATGTTCAGCTCTCTTATATTAATGTTTGAAGGGATCCTTATATTCGGTCGATCTCCGACGGCGACCTCAACAACCGTAGCGCTGCTCCGAGGAGTGAAGAAGGCCGTGATGGCAGTCTGCTTCCCTGAAGAGCAAGCGACCGCAACCGGATTGTTCCGTTTAGGCGTAACCGATCCTTGTGGGATCTCTTGGGATTCTATTGGACTGTTTCCTGCCGTAGTTTGATAAGTGGTAGATTCTTCTTCATCATCTGAAGAGAGTGTGACTACATCGTCCGGTTCACATCGATCCAGCCAATTTTGAACTAGTTCAATTTTAGCGGGATCCATCGGTGGTAATTCCTCTTCGGGAGTGATTCCCGTTGAAATGAAGGGGATGGTTGATTGACTATCGGTAGTATGCACTTGAGTCGACTCTGGTGATGGCTCAAAAACGAGACTCAGTGAGATAGCCGAGGATTGAGTAGGATTAGATGAAGGCACTTTGATTTCTCGATATTCGATGGGGGATTCCGCTGCTTCGGTAATAACTGGTGGTGGTGGTTGATGTTGCTGTTGAGATCGGCGGATAACTATCGGAGTTCTTGCCTTGATCTGCTGACTTGCAGGGATTGGACTTGAAGAACTAGATGAACCGGAGGGTGAAAGTTCAGCTTTAAACTTCTTGAGAGGAGTAGATTCTGTTGGAGTCAACTGCCTCACAACTTTGGTACTCATTGCTGATTTAGGAAGTGGCAGAGTGTCATCCAGAGTTAAGTCTAACTGGAGTCTGCTTGTATCTTCAGGTTCTAGGTGAGCTTGGCTCAATCTTTTCCTTTGAGTGAGGGACAGTTTTGATCTGCCTAAGGGGTTGTTGGACCGGACAGAATATGTGTTTGAGATGGAAATGTTGCAGTCAGCTGTTCCTTGCTGACTGGAGAGGTGGCTTTTGGGTTTCCTCAGACCCCGGAGTGGATCGCCCAAGAGTTTTTCAGAGTCATCACTTTCACTACTGCCTGCCATGTTATAATATCCTGCAAACAGGAAAAGATGTAACAGAAATGGATTGATATTTAAAGACTTTAAATTACCTGGAATGGGTCACTTTCTAATTGTTCATTAAGAAATATACCTATCTATGTGGTGGTCTGTATAATCAGAGCCTGTAATATTTAAAAAATTGCATCAGTTGCATATTTTATGATAAGATTAATTCATTCGTGGCTCACCGGAAATGAAACGATAAGCAATCGCTTTATGTTTTCTAAGAAAACCTTTTTTAATCACATAATCACGGACGATCCATCCCACGGTGTTCGGACGACTTCCGAATAGGTAACCCTGAGAACAAGCTGATTTCCAAGCTAATTGAGGTGTATATACATCAAGGTGATATGGTAAAAATAAGTTAAACCAATACTATAAAAGCGGAAAAACTTGCAAACTGAAGGAGTATATGACGTACTGTTAGAAAGTGACCTATAATAATTGTAGCTATTATTATAAATTGGCTTTAGTATTAGATGAACCTCGGCCTCGTTGGAGTGAATATCTAAAATAATGAATTCCTCCTCACCATAAACAATGGGGGACGACTTCCGAATAAGAACCCTGAGAACAAGCTAGTTTTTTTCTAGGTATACTAAATATATTCAATTGAATTCAAATTGATTTTTAAATATGTTTACTATTCATATTCCATTCAAATCGGCGGGAAAATTGAATACACTCGGATTTCAAATTTGAATATTCGAATATGTGAATAAATAATAATTGTTCGAATTTTCAATTAAAAATTTAAATTTCACAGTAGTACCATTGAAATTTGTAATTATAAATCTAGAAATAATTTCGAAAAGACCTCAAAATAAAAAAAGTTAAGGCAAAACTAATTTTTTTTAAAATTATTTAGTTCAATGAATACGAATTAAGTCAGAGCCCTATTCCCAAATCCTAATTGCTTGTGCATATAATTTAATTGATCCCACGGCCAAGTCGGATAGGTCATAGAACATCTTAAATAATGAATTTCTCCTCACCCTAATAATTATTGGATCCAAATGCATAATAGCCCCCGTCCAAAATAACAAAACCCTTCAGTAAACGTATCTTAAATATTTTTTAGAAGGACAATACGTTTAAATTGAAGGGAACGTAGAAGATGGGGAAAACATCGAGGTAATGCGGAACAATTATGAACACTTCTAGGGCGAACTTGTGGCAAATCTCGTCCCACCAGATTTTTACACAGTTGAGAAGTTTGAGCCAGACAGAGGCTCTCAGGCTGTCCTCAAAATCCAGATAAAGATCAAAGACATGAATCAAAAATTTTCTTCCATTGAACAAAACCTAGGTGAGTTACCTATTTAGTCGAATATTTGATTAAACTAAAATATTTATTTAGTATTCTTTCTGAATTTGGTACCTTGAGCCTCGAGTTCAACTACCTTTCTGACGTAACGGGAGACGGTACCTTCCGTGCTAAGATTCGGAGGATTACTAGAGCCATTCGATCATTTTTGATTTTGATTCGCCGTCACGACGATTGAAAAAAAAGCAGTCCTCTTCCCTGGAACAGCGGGAAGAAATCATCCGATTCTCATTATAAAACAACCTTTCCTAACTCATAAATATTACCCATGAAACACCTTAATGTATTCAAGATATATACTGGGTAGCGCATGTCTTGAGTCATCAAGATATAGTATTTGTCAGTAAATTATTATATCTTCAATACAAAACTACATATATATTACATTATTACCAAAGATAATATATTATCTTTAAAAGAATTCTTCACTGGAACAGCGGGAAATCATTTTGATTCGCAATATAAAACAACCTTTCTTAACTCAAATATTATTTTAAAGTTCCAAGGTTAACGTTTCGGTTAACGTTACAATGCACGGACAAAACAATTAAAGTTGTCTTTACAATTTTAAAGAGAACTTATTCCCATCGCAAAAAAATACTTAACTCTAAAGAGCCGTGAGCGGGGTTGAAACTATCAACTTTTCATAAGGCAAATTTCTTCGCCCAATGACAAGTTGCGAGAATTTATTGGCATCAAAGAAAGTCGCATTATGTTCCAACATCTTTCCATCAAGCAAATTGCTCAATGAAAAGCTGCTGGAACATTTGCTTCCTGTTCGGACGCCTCCCAGCTCTCGACTGAAGTGAAGGCCAGTTCGACATGGAACAGAAATCTAAAATGGCGCTTTCCCCATTGTTTCATGTTATTTCTATTTTTAAAGAAAGGTAAACTTCCGTTCGGGCTTGAATAAGTTTCTTATGACAAGGAGCCATAAAGCTCCGGAGTCCGATGTCGTCGCCATCAAGTCGACTCACAGACCGTCTGCGCTTTCTTTCCCTGTGTAAAATATGAATACGCGATACACAAAACATCATTCGAGCAGCAGAAACCAAAAAAAAAAATGTGAAGAAATTTAAGCTTATCTTAATTATATACAGGCAAGCTGGGCGAAATAATTTTTTTTTTATGATTTCCCAATTGATTGAATGATTTCCAATTGCATTGATGCAACGAAATTATCCCGTCATGCTAGGAATCAATCTATTTTGTTCATGCTAAGAATCACGGAAATCAGCCAAAAACTGATTAGATTTCAAAGCGATCGTTAATTTACCGCTTCCGAATAACTTAACAGAACAATACTATTTAAAATGCTTGAAATAAGTTTTGCTAAAATTTAGTAGTTTTAGTATTAACATAACTTGATTTTCTTTTCAACCCAATTATTTTAAAAGTGACAAATATTCCTATCCTTTTCTAATAACGCAGCAGTACCTTAATTCCCTATTATGGTGATTAGAGAAATAAAAAAATAATAAAGATGAGTCCGTCAGTTTGACCAAATCAGTAGTTGTATAGATGGTAAAATGGGTCAAATATCTGTAATAGCGTTGTATATTCCTTCAATAAATTTTGAAACGAACATAAATCTTGTTTGATTACATCCAATAAAAAGAAATCCATTCAGATCGAGGATTGTAAATGGAAAAAAGATAAAATCTCTCTGGATGCTCTTATAATTTCCCTTGGGGAACTTATTATGCATTCAGGAACTAAATACAGTTCTGAAAACTCTACAAAGAAGAGATACTATAAAAAGGAGAATACCATTTTATTACGATGACTGAATGATAATGCAAACTATATCAAGCTCTTATATTGACGACACGTCCCAATTTCATTGCAAGTATCAATCTCTTATTGTGAATCGGCATTCAACTCACGAACGAAATATTCGCAATTGCGTGATGCCATCTCTTGCCAAATTCTATAGTGACCCACATACACAAAAATCCCAATTGTGCTTATTACTTTTAATATAATCTATAAACCATTCACTCACACCAAATTTATTACCCGATTCTCTTATTACATAAATACTTTTTACATCATTCCATGTTCAACATTCATGTGGCTTGAATCTATTTTACGATGGGTTGCAAGTCGCTAACAGGCCCCATCTAATTGGATCCCGCTGAAGGGCGTCACGTCCGTAAAGGAAGCCTTTCCAAAGAATCAGCTCTTTTTTTGTTATATAGTACCCAGTTGCCGACAGCTGGCAAGAAGTATTTAATCAGGGCAGGATCGATCCTGCAGGAGCATCCATCACTATATGCATTGTTACGCACCGCAACAATATAATGGGCAACAGCAGCTCTCCAGAATTCATCATCCCCTTGTTCTGCGTGATCGATATATTGAACGATCCCTCAAACAGGATCCTCAGATGATGGCCCCCCTTTTTTCACGACTGATAGGACACGTCTAATTCCAGCGGGCGGACAGCTCCATGTTATAGTCGATCCTGTCTTAATAACAGTTTGGATCTCATCCCAATGGTCTTTCTCTCTCTTCGAACGACTCCCATATATTCATCCAGTTCCGTTTCTATATTATAGGAGGAAGAAAAGGAAGTCGTGGTCTGTGGCCCACAGCAAGCTTTTTGTATGAGAGCAACACACTATCCCAAGGGCTCTCTTATTGATCGAGAGGACAAGGCTTCTTTAGAAAAGAAAACGACGCATTTAAATATATATTTATCTTCTTTTTAAAATGAGAAAACTCTATATAAAAGGCTTTTTATTTTCAAACTTATTTCCTTATTGAAGGGATCAAAAGAGGAAAAAAAGACTTTACGGATATGTAATCTTGTTAGATTGATGGTTACGTGATTCATCATTCGAGCAAATATTGGAACTTATTTTATTTCTCTGGGCATGCGCTGTTTACCTAAAGATGTTCCGCAACTACGCGCGAAAATAAACCTACTGGGCATCAGCAAAGCTCTTTCATTCCAGTTCCCGGCACGGATAAAAGCGGAAGTTGCTGCCCTTTTTTTCTGTTTACAGGATCGCGCTGATCCTTTTAAAAAAAAAGAGTTGTGTGTGCGCTGATCCCAGCAACTTTTTACGATGGGGGATAATGGTGGTGCTGCTGCTGACCCAACGGTCGGACCTGTCAAGATGCCGGGCGAGGACAACAAAGACCGGATGGGAGTGGAGAAGAACACGAAAATCATCAGGATCCTGACAGTCATCGCTTACGTTTGCAGCGTCTCTATGGCGGCCGTCATGCTCTCTCTTTATTATGTTTTCATCTGGGATCCTACACCTAGCGGAGGGAATCCAGCACCTCAGATTCAGGATCCACCTCAGTCGGATAAAGGACCGATCCTTCACGCGCTCCTATCTGGCGTTGAAAGTAAACTTTGCTTTTCATCCTTTTTTTCTTCGGTCAATTCTAAGTTGTAAATCTTTTCAACAGACGTGCTGAAAAATACTACCGAAGAGTTATTATGGGCCAACGAGACTGTCACGACCGAAAAAGTGGCGTGACGCAACTCTTCTTCCATCATATTTTTTTTTGTAAATTATTCCACTTGTGTATTTTAGAGAGAGAGAACGGAATCCAATAAACACATGAATGCGAAAAAGAGAGAACTCTAAAAATAGAGATGGGATGATGAAGAGTGTGGATCAACGGTTAGCCTCCATGAGGGAATTAACGTGCTCATAGACGGCCTTGAGGAGGAACTGAAAGACATCGTTTCCCGACAATTCAGACAGCTGCGGCTCTTGAAGAATCTCCTCCGGGTTGGGCAATAAATATGCCAAATCCTCTCCTGTGTGTGTTTTCAAAAAACAAAAGTTACGATACAGTTTTCTTTTTTTACTAAAAATAACAACAGAGCTGGATAACAAACAGCTGGAACATGTCTCTTAGTAAGTCGTTACCGTGTGCGAGGCTAAAGTCGATGATCTTGAAGAAAACCGTATTGGCAATGGACTGGAGGACATTGTCCGTGTCCAGTTGAGTCCAGGCATCTCTCAGGATCGCTCTGGCCCAAATCCTAAGCCTGCAAGAATCCCGCTCCACTTCGTCTTCCACAAAGTTCAAAAGATCCAGGGCTTTCTTGAAATCCAGCTCGTTGGCTAAAACGTTTTCGTCACAAATGTACATCTGAAAAGAGCTAAAAAGCATTAAAAAGATTGAATTTAGGAAATGTAGGAAACGGTTAACGCACTTCAATGAGTTCCAAAGCGGAAAAGACTCGCATTTTATTGATATCAAGATCAAAAGCTTTGAGGACAACATCAGGCAGCTGCTCTTGGTGCGACAAAAGAGCCAGTTCCAATTCAATATCGTCAAGTACGTCCTGAATGGCACTAGGATCGGGACCTAACTTTTGTTCTGTCACCAGATGGAGTTTGGCTAAGCTCAAGAGCGTCTTCTTACGACTATAATATAAAACCAAAGTCAATAAAAAGTCAATAAAAAGAATGAAATTAAATTTAAAAAAAAAAGGAAATTACGAGAATAGATCCTTTTCAGAGATAGCCAGCTTTGTAAGAGTCGTTCCAGCTTCCAAGTAGTTTTCGTTCTCGCTCTGATCCACCCACAACAGTTCCGGATGACCTGTCAGAAAGTTGCTCACTTCGGGACGGCGAAGACGGAGCAACTTTTCCCGCTGGTTTCTCTGCATGTACCTGTCAACCACTCCATTCCATTAATACAAAAGTTAAGATTGCCACAAGCTAGGATCACATACCATTTACAGGCAAAGTCCGTGAATCCTGCATCGCCCAGTTTATCGATATAGATGTTAAGCTTATCTTCGTTCATCGTTTCATCACAGATGGTGAGGAGAGCGCTAAAATCGACGTACTTCTCTGCCAGAACGGCAGCCCGTTCGTACTCTTTTCCTCGAAGAAAGAGTTCCAGGATGGCTCCGCGTTCCGTCTGAACTTCCTGGCGGACTTGGGAATGAACGACTGGATTCTCTTCGACGCTATCCAAATGTAATTTGAGAGAATCGAGGAGGAGGTCGGCCAGTTGGGAAGCCTGACCCCAAAGGCTGCTCCGGAGGGCTGCATCGTCCGCATTTCCAACTCCTTCCTCGACGGTCAAATTGAGTAGACGGATCAAAGAAGAGCGGACGCTCCTTGGACCCGGAGCGGCGATCCATGGTAGGAGCTCGAAACTGTTTTCGCACTGTTCAAGCAGCTCCAGATTGCGGGCTCGGTAATCACGAGCAGCGTTGCACATTGCTGTTATCAGATTGGCGGCGTTTGCAATCAGACGAACCTGTTTAAAAGAAGAATTTAGAATTAAAAAGTAAAAAAGGATTTAAACAAAACAAAATTTACTTTAGCATTTCCATCCAGCTGTCTAGCTTGAGCGACAGATTCGCACACAACATCCACATAGCAAGGGAAGAAATCACCCAGAGCGGATATGTGTCGATAAAAGAGATCCTGCTGAGTAAGCTTGTCGTTCAAAGAAGGCTCCACAGAGCGCTCCTGGAGCACGCGACGGATGGCGGTGTCAATCAGGGTCGAGCCGGGCGTATGGAGTGCCCGCAGAGCGAGTGAAGAGCGGAGCTTTTCAGCGTGTTCCATCAGGGCGAAAGCGCTCGACTTGTGACCTCTACGATCTCCTACTGCCGTCAGATCGCTCCACACAGACATGTTCCTAAATAAACAAGTCGTCAGCTTAGAAAAAACAATTTCTAGAAATATATATATCTTCCATTGTTTATAGATATATATTAATCAAGGGGGAATGTAAACACGACACACGAAGTCTTAACTTGTTGAAAATATAGGGAGCAATATATACAACATTGCCATTGTTTTCGTTGGCCTTTTTTGAAAAAAGTAAACACACAACGGAACTGCTAAACGATCAATTAGCCCAAAAGGATTTTCTGTTTATAATACCTGAGAAAAGTAAGGTAGAGATCGTGAGCTTTGACTTTGTCATCCAGCTGATGGAGCACAAGTAAAGAGACTGTCGTGAACGTTGATTCATGCCCGGCAGGAACGGAATCCGTCCAGCGAGGATCCGAAGCCGGATAATCGTCAATAATCTTCTGACTGAGCTCAACCACCATCCGATCCATGAGAGAATCCACAACTCCTTTGCTTGATGGCGAGGAGAAGAGTTCATCCAGCACCGTCCGGGTGTCAAACACATTCTTCCGGCAAAAATTGAAAAAGGCCACTTTCAATTTAGATGTCGATGACTCGACTTGCGATTCCAGTGCATCAGCCATGACTTGAGAGTGTTCCAGGACGGATTCATCTAGCAAGGATTGGTCTCCTCCAACTCCGCTTGCCAAACCGGCCGAAGGCTGCAGAACGAGGACACCGTGCCGGGAAGAGAAGAAGACGGGCCGCTGATTCAGGACGCCACCACCGAGGAAGCGTTCCTGAGCAGAACGAACTTCCAGCTTATCCAGTTCGGTATCTAGGACAGGCTCTCTAGATGAAGATGGAACACAGAGAATCCAACGATCTGATAAGAGAAAAGCCCCGCTCGTTCCACATCCAGGACCGTTGAGAATCAACCGGCATCGCTCCGGCTCGTCGGAATGATCGCCAAGTCGTTGAGCATATTTGAGAACGCTGAAAGTCGTGAAACCCGTCGGTGGAGCTTGATTGATGGACCTCTGAAGTTGAATGGTAGCCAGGGCGTACTGGACTTGCTGGGCGCTGACATTCGGATTGACGGCGGCCACCAGGAGGACCAGTTCATTTTTTTGAATCTGGGCATCAAGAATCCAAACTTTGAGCTGGTGGATATTGGAAGCATCCCGACTCCATACGTGAGCGATCCAAGACTCTTTGGCCCATTTATCAAAGTCCACTTGGTAAATCAATCGTTCCGAAATGTCGTTTACCTGAACAAGAAGAAAATACTTAAAATTCTATACAAAAATAACGAATTAGTGCAATTAATCACCTGCCAGTACTGCAAAGATTGATTGCAAATGACTTGAACATCTACTGGAAGAGATTTTCGATCTTGACCCATCTTCTGACTAAGTATTTTAATCAAACGAGTTTCGGTTCCAGAAGAAGATTGAGCAGCTCCATGATGATGAGATGGAGATGAACCGAAAATGAGGGAAGAAACCCTACGTGAAAGGGAGCCCAATATGCCTTGAGGTGCCTTAAAAGCCCGGCAACTGATTGTAGGTCGACCAGAGTCTCCGGTATCGCTCAATTGAGGTGTCAGGAGGAGGACGCAGGCCGTCGTTGTGCCCACTAGACAACCAAGTGGCATGGCTTCACTCAAATAATCACATTCTTGGCCCTAAAATTATATAATTTTAGTATTTTAGTAAAAAGGTTTATTTACTACTACTATAAAATTCACCTGAAGGTCTGCATTGATTTCAACGAAAAAGTTTTCGTGAGTGACTGAATCCCAGTAGCGTACTGTGCCTTCGGGAGAGACGGCAATGCAAGAAGGGACACCGGATTCGTCTGAATCTTTAGCGTCAGTGAAGAAGACGGCGACCAAATCGGCTTTATGGGCCAGATCACTGGGTGGTAAAGTGAGCTCATAGCATTTTGGAGAAGATACAGCCAGGGATTTCCTTGTGAGAGGCGTAGAGCCGGGAGCTTGACTCTGTTTCACATATTTCCAGACCACCAGGTGTCGTCCACTGACAAACCAGGCCCAGCCATCAGCTGACAGTGCCACGCTGCACTCTGTCTTGCCTGATTGAAAGCATAATTCAGAATTAATAACCAGACAGTTTTTGGAATCAAAATCATCCAAACTTACGTTCAGAATTGCCAATCAATTCAATAACTGCCACTGGGAGAGCAGTGCCATAGTTTTCTAGCACGTAGTTTGAAGACTCGGCCAATGTTCGGGATGACACATTGAGAGAACGTGAACTCGAATTCAAGAGGGAACTATTTACACAAATTTATTTTACAATCAATCAAAGTATAATTTAAAAGGAGAAAATACCTTCTTCGAGTAGTTTTAAGTATATGTTTCCTGTCCATTTTTTATTTCAAAATTTTTCCGAAAAGAAAGAGCAGCACCACCTTTCCTATTCGGTATTTCGTCTGGTACGGAGAATCCGTTTGAAAACGGTTGCAGCGTTGCCAAACCCTTTTATTTCTTTGCAAGTAATAATTTAATTCCAGATCAAACCAGTTAATTTACGTGTTTTTATTAAGAGCCCTTTAATCGCACCATTTAATTGTCGTATAAAACATTTTTAATAGCCTAATTCATTTTAAAAAAGTGTCTTTATCTACACTCGATCTCGACATAAATGGTAATTAAAATAAAAAGTTCGGTCATCAGCATTGACGTCATAACCCTCTTAACGGCGTTTTTACATTCGTAGATTAGCTATTTCAATAACAGCTAGCACTCAATCTGAAAATTCAATTTGAAAAAAAAGACCCCGTCGGTCATTTAGATTACGCATTGCCTTAAATGGTCGAAAGCGCTCGGCACTGATGGTCGTTCATCACCATAGAGATAATCAAAACCAAATAAACAAACATAGTGAGAGAGAAGAGAAAAAAGCCTATATAGTAAACAATTTACTTTGAGAAATAGTATATAGGCTCTGTAATAAATCTTATCTGTAGACTGTTTTTTACATTAGAAATGTATTTTTTGTTTCTTCTCTCTAGTTACGGCGGAGGGATACAATCACAGAACAAAATAGTTCCAGAGCGACAGTGCCGACTCCTGGTGGCGGGAACCGCGTGTTCACCAGTCCCGGCCGATGAGCGAACGAAGCCACACGGTACAGCGGTTCGATCGCCGACGGAGAAGACGGACAACTTTAAAAACTTTGAATATTGTGAAAAAAAACTCGGGATTACGTTCGGCGTGAATATTTTTTAAATAGTGCAATCACGAAAAAATTCTAGTCCCGCTATAATCAACCTGGTTTCCTCAAAAAATAGTAAGTTTTTTTAAAATTTGATTTTTTTTCGGGACCCGCGTGAAAACAAAATCGCATAATCACGCAGGTGTTGATGATACCGGATGTAATATAGAATCTTCCTTCCGGTATTTCTTTCTTTTGCATGTATTTCCTGTCCCCGAAAAAAAAAATTATGAAACAAATAACATAGGCTGATTTGTTGTGATGATACAATTTGTTATTCTCATATCGTTTATATAGAAATAAGCGAGACAAATTGGTTTTCATGGCAAAAGAAGGATCGATCTCAGTTGGGGGAAACAACAATAATAATAATACTTTTTGAAGAGAGAAATAATATGAGATGGAGGGGGGATATATATTGGACTCGCTCAAGTGATTTATTTCCCCTCGGCCTTCGTATATTATATTGTACTTGTATTAGAACATATATAGGAAGTGAAATCACGCAACTTTCACCCGAATCGATACTAGGCCCATCTACTCTGAAATATTAATCACTTTATTATTATTTCAAAAAGAGACAGAGACAAAGTCGGATTCAACCTTGGTCTTTGTCAACTTTTTTAAAAATAATAATAATTTTATACCAATTAATATTCATGAGGTTCCGTGACGTGGAAGGCAGCATTGCCATATCGGGATGATTAATTTCCTGTTTAAAAAAAAAGAGAGAAAAACATCTTGATTTTCTTTTTAGAGAAAAAAAAGTAGCAAGTTTGTTAGGTGTCATCCAAACAAATACAAATTGATCGGATCACGGGGCGTGAGCGTGAGTTGTGTACTGGGTCAGCGTGTGTGTACAGTATAGTGTGGGTTAGAAGAAGAAAATCCCATGTGTACATTAAAAAAAAGGGAGGTGTGAATGTTGTTTCAGATGGAGGCGAGTGACGTCATCTATATATCCCGCGGGATTTTTTTTTCATAATAACAAAAGGGTAGGGATATTGAATGGGTTTCCTCCACCTATTATTACAGCACTGAATTGTTTTCGCATTGATAATAGAGGACGTAGTCCATATAACAACATTTCTGAATGGAATTTCATTGACAATAACGGGCGTTATTATATCATTAATTAAACATTATTTGTTGTATAACTTTGAGTCACGAAAAAGTATTGCGTAATAAGAAAAGTTTAAAAAATATTTTTTGTTTTAAAAGAGAAGCTGTCCCGCCTGCTGTGCTGCGTGCGTGATTACCATCTTAATTAGAAAATAAGACCCCCACACCCTCGTTATTTTTATAGTGAGGAATGGACGCGAGTTGTACGAAGAGCGTGCCGGTAGATATACGGGTGCAGAATGTGCGCAGAATAAGAAAGAAGAATTTAATTAGAAAATGATGGGGACGCCTCTAGTGAGCGAGTCATTCATCTCTCAAGATTTTCATTTTACACACCTCATTTTGAATATATTAAAATATATATATTTGAAAATTCTTCTTCACGCTCCAGTTGAGTTCATCCAGAATATTCATAATATCGATTCGAAATCGATTCGTTTTTATTGCGTATTTGGCCTTCGAGTGAATGATGATGGTTCCGTGTATAATCGATGTAGAGGGCGGCACTCTTACTATTAAGAAGCCTCATATTCTTTCTTTTAAAAAAAAAAATATCTTCCAATGATTTATAGATGGGAAACTCTTTTGAATAATGTTTAAAAAGAAAATTCCCAAGTTAATGAGGGAACTTTCATGCATAATTCATTCAATCAGTATATTTTCCTTCATCTTATCGCTTCATCACGCTCATGAGAAATTCAATTATGAGCGTCCCATTGAATAACTTAATTGAAACCTTCTTTCAATCAAAAGAATTGTGTTATTACTCGTCGTCCTTGTTGTATTATTATTACTATCGAACCAACAGTCTGGTTTTGCATTTTACGACACAGCGTTGCCGCTGCATTCTTTTTATGTTCCGCTAGTTAACCCAAGTTTTTATTATTAGAGTTTTCTCCTTGACCCAGCAAGATTTTTTATTTAAAAAAAAAAAAGTTTCAATCACGCAATGTAGAAATATAAAACAGTCCCTTTTTTAAATAATTGAAATATGACAGAGCTCAAACATTTATCAACGAGGACACAACATGTCTGTGATGTATATTAAATTTGAAATAGGATCCAGGTGGATCTCCTCTCACGATGCAACGAATAAATAAAAAGTTTCTTTTTTCCTAAATCCCCCTCCATCTCTAGGGTTCTCATTACATATTATTATTATTTATATGTTGAGAAAGGATCAAGATCCTGATGCCAGGATCTTTTTTTCCTGCGTCCTCAAAAGTTTGTAAATTAAGAAGTTGAGTAGCATGACATTTATCCATCGCAGTAAAAACGGGATTATTATTACTCTAATTATGTTATGACCTTAGAATCGATCCAATCATTTTTAAGGTAATCACGCGGGAATAACAGAGAAGGAAAAAAAAAATCTGGGCCTCATGTAAACAATATACATCATCAGTGTAAACATCTATCTCTCTCGAAATCATTTTTCTTTAGAAAAAGAATAATGATGATCCCTAGAAAAAGAGGCCTTTGTCGGGATTCCCGCGTGAGAAAGCTATTATCATCACGAATGAGTTTTTCTTTCTTTATAAATAATTTTCTTTTTTTTATAGAGAGAGAGAGAGTTCCCTAATGTTTACTTTAAACCCCTTCTTCTTCTCCCCCAGCACAACTCTTTTAGGCGCGTGCGTGAGCGTGCACAACACAATTATTGACTTTGCCTTTACAGTTTACTTTATCACCCCTCGCCTTCTTTCCCCATTTTCTATATGGGCTTCTCTCTCTCTCTTTCCCATTACATTTATTTATTTCCAGATGTTTTGTGAGAACCCCTTTAAATTCCTTTTAAGAGAAATATGGTCCAACAACTGTTGATGAAAAGGATCCTTTCCCAAAAACTTCCTTTCCCTCAATAAAGTCCGTAAAAGGGATTGCATAATAACATCTTTTTGTATAGCAACTTAATTGAGAATCTCTATATAAAACAAGATATAAAGTAGGATCAAGGATCTGTTTTCTTGTCATACGACAGGATCTTATAGAAGAAGAAGAATCGTAGATCTCTCTCAAAAAAGGAAATGTAATAGTCTTTGGTACGAATCAATAAAATTGAGTTTTACATGCAGGATCGATCCTGAAATGGGATTTTTTTTTTAGAATTCAATTTTCAAGAGATTTCTTTTATCATGACGGATGATGATAGTAAAAGGAATGCCAACACTCTTGACAAGTGTTATTTTGAAAGGAATGAGGAACTAGGATCTTTTTAAATATAAAGGGAACGTGACTGAATGAGGTGCTGTATTGGACTTCTTTTTGGTCACGATGAATGGTTTCTTGATTGCACTCACGCTTCTCACAATATAACGAAATCATAAAAGGTGGCATAGCGCCTTTGATGACGATCCATCATTCCGCACGCGTTCACTCCCGGATGATGTAATTCCGAAAAATCAGATTTATTATCATGTGTAAATAATAAATTAATCAATTTAATTCGTAAAAAAGAATTTGCAAATTGTTTTTATTATTTTTTCGGGAATCGGCGTGACTTCCGGATTCCGCAGAGGTGGGAAAGGCGTGCGTGCGTGCGTGATGCGTGGGTGGGGTGTTTGGCAGCCGACGACGTCTATACGAAACGCTCCCGATGTGCTCCCGAATAAACAAACACCATCCTGGGATCTAAAGAATTTTTTTTTCTCTTTCAAAAATATTTTTTAAAACGGCCTCTATTTTTCTTCTATTTTTTTTTAAACGTGACCTCATTCATTTTCTAAAATTTTTAATGAATTTATTTAATAGATATCACAGTGACACTTCCGGGTTTCAAGGATTACATAAACAAAAACCTCCTTTTAAGAAAAAAAAAATGTTGACAACGATAGATCTCTCTCTTTTTGAATGTCAGCGACGGAATTGGCTTGATAAGTACTCCGGAAATTGAGAATGTGGAATTCCTTTTTTTAAATAGGGAGAAACGCCTTTTCCTAGTTTGCAAAGAATGTGACCCCCCACACTACTTGTTTATAACTTGAAAAATAAAAGAGGCGGGAGTTTTTTATATTTTATTTTTAATTTTAATTTGATAAAAATTCAAAGCTGTAGGACATTGTATAAAAATGGATTAAAAACGGCAGATTTATTATATTTGGCAACTGGGCATAAAGCGCGCGGTATTTAAAAAAAAATAAAATTCCACTATAGGACAAATGAAAGACGTGACCTACACAAGAAAAGGAGAATAGAATAAAATTCTTTGAACTTTGGTTGTAAAAAATCTTGAATAATAAAAAAAAAAAGCAAAATGGCCGCTCGGGATTTTCTTCAAAAATTCTATTTCTGTCCCTTAAAACTCCGCCTATGAAACGATAGTGCTGCCACCGTCTCAATCATCCCGTGTCCTTCCTCACTCCTGTAATCCTTATTAAAAGTTACATAATGAATCGAATGGGATCCTCCTCTATTTTTTAAAGAAGACTAAAAGCTTTTTACATGAGAGTTTAATTAGATTATCTCCTGAATCCTATGAAAACTTTTATAGGCTTTTAGAGGGAATTTAAATTTCCAGACAGCGATGCCAAGTTTATTTTATTTGCTTTGGCAGGGAGCCCACAATTCGTCTCTTTCTTTTCGCACTCACTATTATTAAGTATTGGCAAATATTTATTCCTCCCTTAATTAAACAGAGGTCAATAAGGATTTCTTAAATAAAAATCTCTTTTTAAAAAAAAGTAAGAAAAAGTTAGGTAGACGTCGGAAATAGTCTTTCCCCTCTTTTTAAAAAAGGAATATATAAATATAAATACAAACGGCCTTTTGCATCTGCTCGACATCCGTCACGCCCGCGCTTCTTCCTCCCGGTGGGATCAGCTAACAGCAGCAGCGTTCCGTGATTGGTTTTTTTTCTCTCTCTCCTCCTTCACTCAAAGTTGAGTCACGCCGACAGGTGGCGACTGGACGAAAAGCTCGTCTATTAAACTCACGCTGAGAGAGGAGGCACGCACGCACGTAAATCCATTTGGAGAGTCTTGGGACGATTTACTTATCAAGAGGAAACGTAAATAAACGAGCTCCCCCACCACCAAAAAGCAATCCATAATGTTCGACTGTAAACATATAGATTTGAAATGTATGCCTAAATTTACCTTGGGGGGGGATTCCTTTTCATTAGTTTTCCAAAGCCTTGTGGGAGAAATTGCAATTAGCATACAACTCGCTTTCAATAGAAGCTCTTTTCATTTCAGTTCCTGCGTAAAAGAATGTTTTGAACATTAGAATGACACGTGATCGATGGTTGCGAGTATAATATTGCAATCAAGTTGATGATAATTTAGAAATAAGAGATTGCTTTGTGATGACCTCTATACTTTTTTATATTCTGACCTACCCTTGGCCATGGAGAAACAAAATTGATGAGGGAAGCAATCAGCTGCTTCTCCAATTTCGTAACGCTAAACCCGATGAGAAAAGACGCATTATTAACGAACACTACTCGGCGAAAACTCACATGGCCTGCTATCAAAGTGAGGATTGATTATGGGTCAAGATGCTGAAAGGAGGTCAGTACGTTGAAGACGAGGTGTCAGATTACATAGAGTGCTCTTTTCGAGAGAGAGGCTGATGTTCATCGCTTTTTCACTCTCAAAGAGCGGATATCTGAGCAGGTAGAAGTAAATGTATTGCTCACAGCATTCTCAAGATTGATTTAATGCATCCAAAGTCATTCGAAACAATGGGATGTTGAAGAATTTAACAGATAAAATAAATTTTAAAAGGTTTCTACATGGTCAAAGATGGCCGACAAATCTGATTGCAGGGTTGTGTGGTTTTCTTTTTAAATATTTGACCAGTTTCTTAAGAAATGAGTTTCTTTTAAATCTAAATTTATTACTCTCTACATTCTTGAGATTGATTTAATGCATTTAAAGTCATTCAAAATAATAGGATGTTGAGGAATTTAACGGATAAAATAAAAAGTTTACATGGCCGACAAATCAGATCACCAGCGCAGGGTTGTCCGTTTTTCTTTAAAGATTTGACCACTTTCTTTAGAGTTTCTTTTAAAATCTAAACGTCACTTGATGTTTATTTCTAGAGTTTCGTAATTGACGTGTGTTGCGACGACGCTCGTATAAAGTCGCAATGCTTACAAATTCAGAGGCTTAATGACTTGAAAAGACCTATAACTGGAAACGACTGCAGGAATTTTGTCAAATGCAAAAAAAGGAGAGAGAAATAAATAACGAGCTCCCTGAAGAAAAGATCCATTTCACATCCAAAATAAACAACATTTAAGACCTTTTATTTTCTAAAAAATCCCACACCGTGTCAACCCCACCTTCGTGCATCGAGTCAACAGCTGGGACGCCAGCGATCACGCGGCGTGTTTTGTTTCATTTTATTTTGTTTTACCCGGCTGCTGCTGCTTATCCCGTGAGTGCTTCAGTCCTGATAACCTTGAAGTGAAAAATAACACTTTTCCATCGTCGTTATAAACTCCTTTGACGATTTTTTTTTTGTTGGAGGTGGAGTTGGCAACGTCGCTTCTCTTGTCGTTTGGAACCGTTTCAACAGCAACAATCGAAGCAACAATTTATGTACAAGTTTGACGTATGACATCATCACTTTTTATTACAGCATCTTCTTTTTCAGTTTGCTATTTGTTAAAATACGTCATCATTGACAATCGAGGTTTCGTCACTCCAAAGAGCCACTTGGCAATGCATCACATTTCCTCCTTGGCTTATCGTGATCCCTCTCGAAATTCTCACGCTCCCGACCGTTCCATCACGGATCGACCTTTTTTTCCAACCCTCCTCCTACTTTTTTTTTTCTCTTGTTGATTTGTATTTTTTGGGACGTGTCTTTTTCGTCATGTAAATCAATCCATCCATCATCATATCTGAAGGGCTCATCTAAAGAAATGTTTACTTTTTTAAAAAATATTTTTTTGCTCCCTCTATGGTTGATTTCTTGTCAAAGATGGCGCCTTAGTCAGTTTTTTTTTCTTTCAAAGGGGTAAGAAGCATTAAGAAGAAGAGAAGAAAAAAGTTGTCTCCGTTCCAAAACGACGGCGACGACTCCACCATTTCTAAATTTAAAACGTGTGGCTCCATTTGGTCCACGTTCCTCTTCACTTGGAAGGGAATGCTAAGTCCATAAGGACGAATGAAAAGACGAGAGCGAAAGGATGATGATGAAAACACAGAGACGTAATAAACTCGAGTTAATAAAGTACACATAAAATTCCCCCAAAGTCAACGCCCATTTTTTCTTCTTTTTAGTGACCCAAATACAAGGCCAAAAAGTTTTTTAATATTATCAAATTGATATCTTTATTATGTCTCGATTGTGAGTATAAACATGTTAAAATGCATAAGAGGGCGTAACTTGTTGTGTATATGATTTATGCCTTCACCGGCACTAACTGAGATTTATAATCTTTAGTAAAATGAGAAAAAAGAATCGATTAAAGAAGGATGGCCATCGATCATTATCATGGAGGTCCGTCCACACCATCTGTTTTTCGTTGTTTGCGGCGGCCGTTATTTGAGGGAGTAGCGACGAAATATATAGAGTTGGCACTGTCGCTTTATTACTGCAGCCCACCGTTTCTGACAACTGCTCTCCTTTATATTTCTTGTTTTTTCTTCTCAAAAATGTATATAGATCTAAAAAGAGTTGAACAATGGTGCCCATATTGGCACGTGTTCTTCTCTATAAATCAGTCATTTATAAATAACCAGAAATCCAAAGTTTTCGTTTTTTTCGATCAACTATTAATGAATACCACGAAATTGGGTTGTAAATCTCTGTTCGATGTAACAATCAAAATGCTAATCAAAAAGAATGTGCTGTTGATTATACATCTAACCAATTATAGTGGTAAAAAGGCTATTCATTCACGCGTGAAGAGAGTTTTTTGAAGCGTACTAAAATCATAGAGGGAGAAGGGATCTCTTCTTGATGGATGAGGGAGGTACTCTTTTTTAAAATGAAGAAAAATAAAATTCTATAAATGGTAGAAATAGATAGACACGCACAGATAAAGCTCACAATAGGATAGGAATCCCGGCTTCACGGAGGAAGAGGAACGATTGGAACGCCGCCGTTTCACGTCCTTATTCACGCTCCACATAAAATAAGAGATTGGGTTGTTATTGTTGATTCTTTTCTTCTTTACATTTTTTTTCAAAAGGTTCAGATAATGATCTTATACAACGATCAAGAATCTATTAAATTAGATTCTCAATAATTTTATTTAAAAAAGAAATGAAACATGGCGACGCTTTTTTCTATTTTTTGGCTGGTGACCAACTGATTGCGATGCTGAATTCTTTTTTGTCTCTCTCTCTTTAAAGCGTCTCTATCTAAAAATACCACTCGGGAGTAAGAGACAAGACAAGCAACAGAAAAAAAAAATAGTCATCTAAATACGCCAGCTTTGCATTTCGTCCGGAAGGCGCCCATTCCGCCATGTTGGCTGCTCCCAGTGGTGGTATGATTATTCTTAATGCAAAGAGACGCTCCAATTCATCATAATAACTTGGGAAATTCTACGTTTTAATCGGATCAACACAACAAAAAAAGAAGGGAGAGAACTTGGGAGATTCATTTGCGCAGTGTCTAATCAAGGAACAATGCAGCCAGCGAGAGCAGCTTAATTGACATTCAATGCTCATTAAAACTCCATCACTAATGAGTCAGACTCTCTGTATGTGTAGTTAAGTAATTCTCCTAATATATATACGGTCTGAAAATTCGAGTCTTATCGATTCGTTTTTAAATTATCTTTTTAAAAAAGTGTAACTGAGCCGTAACAATACCCTTAAAAAACTTTTCAATTCAACAACTTTCGACGGGTTTCACCTTTCAATTTTCCGAGAAGAAGTAATGTAAATGTCGTCTGCAGTTGTCAGCCATGTTGAAATTGAATGACATGTGCACAACAGGGTAGAAAAAGGTTTGTCAACAACAAGGAAAAATTTACCTAATTGGCTACAAAGTTTCTTATACAGTAATTGCCATTATTCTCAGAAATTCATATTGTGAGAAGAATAATCGTTAAGTCTCTATAATGAATCAAATTGCTTTCTCTTTGCCAACTTTATAACGACGAGGGGCTTCATCATAATAATTGAAACCTTTTCAAAAGTGTCGTTCTCATTACAGTCTACAAGCATTGTTATTCATGCGACATTAATTTTATTAGTGTCGAGACTTGTAGTTATTCTCGTCCAAAATAACTTTTTTTCAGTATAGGTGAATAATATATGCATCCATTTTAGAGTGGGAGGAGTTTTTAAAACACAGTCTAGAGGGTGTGGAACTTATGACTTTTTGACGAATCGATCCTTCTCTTTTTTTGCCCTACTTCCTATCTATCTCTATAGTAGGACGTTTTCATCCGCACTCTTCTTCCGGCTCTTTGCCTCGCCCCTCTCAGCTGTCTTCCTCCGGCCGACTCAGCTTAATATTAATGACCATGAAATAATGAGGAGAACTCCCGAAAATTATCATACATTACGTCACCCTAATGGAAGGAGCGGGACTCACGATTCTATCGATTCTCTCGGCGCTGTCTTTTTTTTTCTCCCTTGTATTGATGGATGGTTTAAACGCCATCTATCGTGAGTTGCCGGATCGGGATTTTAATATTATTATATATTCTAAATATATATAAAAGGTAATAATTAGGTTTTGGATGTGAGCCAACTTGGCGTTCCAGTTTTTACAGAGTTGCCGCTTGGTTTCTTTGCATAATAAACGTATCAACAACAATCGTTATTAATGTACTGAATCCCCGCTTAGGGGATGAGTTATGATCCTGTTTATTACACTCTTTTGATGATTGAAACTTATTATTTTCTTTCAGGTGGGAAATTGATTGACGGACGGCCCAAACAGACCTAGTGAAGGCCAGCATGCGCCATGACGGCGATCGATGCAGTACGTATATCATCATTAATTTACTTTATTTAGAAAAATAAATTCCCACTACGCGCATGGTTATTGAAAGAATCCATAAAAAGAAAGGAAACTATTCCGGCAACAAAGAAAATCATACAATGTGACAGTCAGAAGATCTGCTAAAAAACATTGATGATGATTTATGCAGTCGACGGGGTCGGCCGACTTGAATAATGGATTTTCTCTGGTTCAAGAACATCAGCCCGCCGGAGAGTAATAGACTCATCAATCCTGATGAAAATTTTACAACTTTTTTTCTTCTTTCTCTTTCTATTACAAAAAAGAAAGTCATGACGCAAATACGGATCAGTGAATATTCCCCAGACATTAGAAAACTTGGAATCCTTGTTATAATAAATCCTTCAATATGATTAATAGTTTCTGGAGATTATAAAAATAATTCAATATTATGATGATGATGATGCAGAGTGTTTCGGAATTATCCCTCGTCTCTCGACGCCCTCTCTCGGCTGATTTCACCCTCTTCACAGCCTCAACGTCGAGCAGCGTCGGAGACACTGGATCCGTGCGGAGTAGCAGCACCAGCGCATCCGAGTTAGAGCCCTGCACTCCGGCCGCTCTTCTAGGATCATCGCCTACTTCTCCCTCATCAGTCAGACCCTACGATGCACTGCAAGTTTATCTATTTGATAATAAAGATCCTGATTACTCATTGAAGGATCTTTTTCAAAATAGGGAGTCGACGGGGGCGGCGAGCACGCTGCACGGACTGTTGGCAAGGCCTCCAGTCAGTAGAGCTCAGCACACCGCTCAACGCTTCGACAGGAATAACGGAGCGATCCTGAACGGGACTCATCGGAATAACAGCAATTGGTTAGCCGATTTGAGCGTTGAAGTGTGTAAAGTAGATAGTGAGGAAGAAGAAGAAGAGGAGGAAGAAGAAGAGGATCGAAGTAGTTCGGAAGAGGATTGGGACGAATCCGTTTTCTTCGAAGCTGTTACGGGTGGACATACAAATCCTGGCAATCAAAACGACGGATTGGATGTCCTCTTGGGTAATCCCAATCTCCACATTTCGAGTATTTTTAAACTCTTTATTTTACATTTTTAAAATTTCGATCCTGATTCATCTGATTATAGGCCGTTCCGACCTACTGGAAGGCTGTCAAGGGACTACTACGGCTCAATCCTATTCAAATAATCAGATATTGCCTGGAATAAGCAGCTGCTCAGAGGAAGTGGCCCGCCGGACGAATCAAGTGGGTCCTGCTTCGGGATCGCCTCCATCGACACCATCACCTTCCAGCAGCGGCGGAAGGTGTCAGCAGCAGCCGCTGCCGCAACCGCCGCAGCCCTGCTCAGTAAGTGACAAAGTAAGCCGATCCTGCGAGAACCAGAAAAAAAGAGAGAAATAAAAAAAAATAATTCCAATACGATTGATCAAAAATAGTGGGTCACATTATACAGTGTTGCCAAATATTTGAAATTGGCAGACATTTTGTCGTGATGCGATTTTGGCAGCACTCATCACATTCTTCAACGCACACAAATATATTGTATTGTACTAATGTTTGATTATATTGACTCGCAGATGTGCAGCAAAGTGTTTACGAGCACTTCGGCACTAGCCAAGCACAAATTGACTCATAGCGACGAGCGCCGCTTCTCCTGCCAACTCTGCGGCAAGGCATTCAAACGCCAGGATCATTTGTAAGATTCCTTTTCTTAAAATTTATTCCTAGTATTCTCCTAATTATTATTATTTAAACTAGGAATGGTCATCTGATTACTCATCGAGAAAAGAAACCGTTCGAGTGCAGGGCGGACGGTTGCGGCAAGTCGTATTGCGACGCCCGATCCTTGCGGCGTCATCAGGACAATCATCACGCCGGCATTACTCAACAGGCAGGATCGGCACAACAGCAGTCTAGTCCAGGTCATCATCCAAGCCGATCCTCATCTTCTTCCTCTTCAGCCGGCCTCTTTATCAGTGAATTGAGCGCTGGAGGATCAGCTGATTTGCTTCCGGGCGGATCAGCCGCAAGTTATCTCGGCCCAAACAGCAACAGCTCATCTGGGAGTGCGGCTACTGGTCATTACGGAAGCAATTGGACAGCCACCGTTGATAATATGCAGTACGACTCTTCGCCCGTCTTTACAGAGTCCCAGCAGCCGCTGGATCAACTCGCTCCTGCGGCTCCAAAGAGCAAAACGAATAATAAAA